>JAVRRP010001004.1:0-12124 GCA_036872775.1 Oleoguttula sp. CCFEE 5521 | reverse complement strand
AGCGCGTGATATGTGGAGAGAAGAGAAGGACAACTTGTGGATTTGTGTCACACGCTAATGGATGTATTACAGAGCTTCAAGCGCGCGTCCGCTCCATCGAGAGACGGACTTCGAGTGCTGCGACCGTAGGACGAATGCTACTAGGGCGTGTACAGTACGCTGGGCAGAAGCGAATTGAGGGGTTCCGAGATACGCTGTGGTCAATGAGAGGCGCCTTCACGATTGCTAGACATTTGTACATACAGTCTTCCCCATTGAATGTCGATCGGGAGGGATGCTAGAGGGCGCCGCGGTTACTTGGGATGGTGAAGATTGCGTCGTCCACAGCACACGCGCGGCTGGGCAGTTTTAGCGGTGTCAACATATTAGCTTCGGCTACTCCCGCGACGATTCGCTGCGGTGGCCGAGTGGTCTAAGGCGGTAGATTTAAGTCAATGAACTCTACTGGAGAGATCCGCGCGAGTTCGAACCTCGTCCGCAGCATCGATAACATTGTTTTGCATGTATGTTATACTTACACTGTTTTGATAACTCGTGGTGACCGCGGCGTTGTGGGATGTAACGGGAAGGAGCGATTCACACCCACGAAGATGGAAACCACATGCAGTTGGACATCAAGTTCCAAGGAGATTACCTCGCAAGAGGGAATTATTGAACAGGTCAAGTTTATTTGGTTCCCTTGTCTCATTTTGTCTATTCCTTCTTCTGAGCCCCCAATACTTCATGGTCGCAGCAGTATGGCATCGTCATCATCAGCCACGGAAGCACCGCCTGTCAAAGCCCTCATATTCGACGTGATGTGCACCTGTCTCGACTGGCATTCTGCTGTCCAACATCCTCTAGGATACCTTATCAATGAGGTCACGGGACGCTGCAGCGTCTCAGAGGTCTCTGATCGCACTGGAGTGGCGGCAAGCCTTCTTTGACGAAAGCAGTGCTCGGTTCAGAGCAGGCTCACCCACGGAAGATATTGACGAAACGCATCGCAGGACTCTGGTCCGCCTGCTGGGCACAAGGTATGATTTCACGGAGCATGACTGTCAGTCGGAGATTGGAGAGTGCGTGCAAGCATGGCATCGGCAACGAGGTACTTCGTTCACTAAGTAAAGTCGAGTTTACTGCGCAAAGTACTGACCGAAGAATCCATACCATGGCCTGATGTCAAACCGGCGCTTGAGAGACTACGACGAACCCTTGACGTGTAAGGACTCCCTGGCTAGTGCACCATCCGCGCATCTGTCTCACTGCCACAGTATTGTCCTCGCGAACGGCACAGCCCGCCTCCAGATCGACATCACGAAGTCTGCAAACGTGCACTTTGATCTCCTGCTCTCAAGCGAACTGCTAGGTGTCACTAAGCCTGATCCCAGGGCCTATCGTACAGCGACCGAGCTGCTCAAGTTGCAGCCGGATGAATGCATGATGGTGGCTGCGCATGCTTATGACTTGAGGCCTGCAAAGGAGATGTAGGTCTCGTTCGGCGGGATTTAGATGTGATAGTCAGAGTGGTGTGAACAACGTAGAAGCAGTGGCATGCAAACGGCTTACATTGAGCGTTGGACCGAAGACCCGCAGGAGGATATGGGCAAGGTGAAGGGGGAGAACGACATTTTCATCGAAATCAATGGCGATCAATACACAGCGCCCAAGGCACACGGTGGTCTACTCAAGCTGGTAGACTCACTTGGCGCCTAAATCAGCAGCCAGCAGAAAAGCGCCGCTCATGACCAACTCAATCATCGTCCATTCGGTCTGCAGCCTGGTCGGCATCTTCGCCGACCTCATTTGGCCACCCCTCCGCCGCGCGCCAACCCTCCGGCACTTCGAGTAGGTTTGGCAACGCTGCTCCATCTGCTTTCCCACAATCTGCAGAACCGGACGCTGGTCCAGCAGCCTGGTCGCCAGCATCAGACTTGTGAGTGACCCAAAGTGGGCCACCGGGATCGTGGCCGCCGTTCGGGTAGAAGCCCGCAATTGTGCGGCTGCAGATGCGTTTCGGCTGTGCTGCTTGTCTACTCGCTGGAGGCGCTGTAGCTTGGCGGCCGGATGACTGATCTGCATTCTCACGAATTGGCAGCATTGCCACAGAGGTCTGTTCAGTAGTGACGTCTCCAGGAGCAGCAGCCGCCTCCGAGGGGCTCAGGTCTTGCTCCCGCCACCCCTCAGGCAACGGCGGGTAATGTAGCGGGCCAGACTGATCGTACCCACCGTTCGGAGAGCCTTCTGGCAAAGACCCACGGTTGCCAAAGCCGGGCGGCAACGCGACATCCGATGATGGAGTGGGGTTTCCCGCACTTACCCCAGTGCCTGCAAAGTACTCAGCTCTCTACAATGCGCCTCTTCGGCAGCCGGCTCATTGCGCTGTCGACTTCCCTGACAATCGGCCACGAGGAGTGCTCGAGCAGCGATACGTTGCAGCTCTTGCTCTTCAGATACGGCAATGTCGGGCGGGGAGGGAGCGCGGGACCGGTAGGCTCTATGTGGGTGAGACAATACGAAGCTGATCTCGGCTTGGCGCGCTGAGCGTTTTGGCAGTGCTCCATCGACCAAGATGCGACGACCGCTCTGGACTGGCTGGCCCTGATATCACCGGCTGGGTTCTGTGTCGATGTCTGAACTTCTGTGTCCTGAGCTGTATTTGTGCTCGTCTGCACTGCTCGTCGCTTTCCTAAAGGCAAGTCTTGAGGTGATCTGTCAGTCATTGGTGGTGACAGAGTCTCTGACTGTCATAAGGCGTAGCTTGAGCCTGACATGTACCTTTGCATCGTTCGGACGTCGCATATATGTACCGATCTGTCTGAGGCATCAGCAAGGTGATCTTCTCTATGTATCTGGTCCCTACCACCAGTTGCGAGAAGCTTTGCTCTTGTGAAGTTGGAACACCTCAGACGTGAGACTTCTGAGCTACGGCATACTGGTCTTGATCGGACTGTCGGTGATAGATGAAAGCTGCTGAATGATGTTGCCCTGTACATATCTCGTACACTCCCAGGTACTCCAAGTATCGACATTCGTGTTCTCCGAGTACGCCTCGAACACCAGACGAAAACGTCCACGCGTCCCAGTGTCTCTCCTAGACAAGCACATGCTGCCCCAGCTTCAGCGCAACCTTATGCAACTCCCCAAACCCCTCCTCCCACTCCGCCTTCTCCTCGACCTTCCCGCCTTTGCCCTGTCCAGGCGTACACATCACAACGCTGGTCGGTCGCTTCGTGCTTCCTGCCGCTCCGAGCTCAGCTCTGCTCGGAACGAAGATATACGGGATGCCGTGGTCCTCGCAAAGAACCGGGATATGCGAGATGACGTCCATGGGCGAGATGTCGGCTGCAAGGATGACGATGCCGTTGGGGAGGGTAGTTGGTGCGAGAGACGGGTTCGAGACGGGAGATTTGCGGATGGCTTTGACGACTTCTTTGACGCCGCGTTTGAGGGACTTGTGTTTGGCGGCTGGGAGAGTAACGTCAGTAAGGTGCACATAGCTTTACATCATAGATGAGACGAACCTCTCTTCACACCCTTCAGTACTTTCTTCTGCTGCTTCTCGTCCGCCAATGGGTTTGCGAACGGCACAAGCGCAGAAACTGGGATCACCATTTTCAGATCCTTCTTCTCATCCTCCTCATCCTTCACTGCAACGACCGCAGTGGAAGTAGCGACCGGCGCATCAGTGACGATAGTGTCGTCAACATCTACGACCTCAGACTTTCGCTTCTTCTTCTTTTCCTTCTTTGCTACAGCTGCTGCGTCGTCTCCGTCGACAGCGACCTCCTCGTGCTTGCGCTTCTTGTCCTTCTTCTCCTTCTTCTCGCGCAGCTCTGACTCGGACTTGTCTGTTGCCATTTTGCGTGAGTCAATGTGGCAGAGGGTTTGTGTAGAGCTTGTATGTGAAAGGGAAGCTCTGAGATTTTGTACTCGTGGCTGCATGACTCGCGACAACTTCACTCCATTGATGTTGTGCAGACTGCAGGACTTGTAATCCGTACTTGTACACGCAACTACTCCGTACGTACGCGCAGCACCGAGTGTGAGGCATTGTGATGATGGCAACGCGGTTTTGACAGTAAATTTCGAAAATTGGGTCTGATTCACACTACTTCTCATTGGCAT
Source organism: Oleoguttula sp. CCFEE 5521 (assembly GCA_036872775.1). Classification (NCBI taxonomy): domain Eukaryota; kingdom Fungi; phylum Ascomycota; class Dothideomycetes; order Mycosphaerellales; family Teratosphaeriaceae; genus Oleoguttula; species Oleoguttula sp. CCFEE 5521. The sequence goes on along the minus strand of JAVRRP010001004.1, from coordinate 8,017 downwards.
CCACGTCTGGGCAATGAGAGTATAATCGCGATTGAGAGGACTTGTCGCGCGCCATGCGAAGATCATCTGAGGCAGTTACAAATCGCAGTGCTGCATAGCATAAACAGCTAGTAATCACAGCCTGGTAGCCCTCTCGAGATTTTCTGACAATCCCTTGCCAGACCGAGTGTCTTCAAAATGAGCCCGCCCACCCGTCTGCCTGCACATGGGCCAAGACCCTGTAGTCTCCCTTGCCGTATCTTGGAGCCTGAGATCGTTCTCAGTGGTCCAGTCTCCCTCGCTCAGTATCATGAGTCCTCAGCCTGCTGTACCACCACTTCTTGCTCTCCCATAACACACCACAGCTTTCCCTCTCACCGCATCTTCCTATAGCACAGCTCGCCATGCATCCCATGCGAATGATAACTGCAATCGAGCTGCTTCTCGAGCTGAGCCTTCTTCTTCGAACCGTGCCATGACTTGCTCTCGCCCATGCGTACCAAGGCCTTGCGGAAGATATCTGCATCATTGAACTGCATATTCTTCGACTTGAAGCTCTTCTCTGTCCACTTAAAAGCGACAATCTCTACAAGCAGTTCACGCATTGGCGATCTCGGCCCTGCGGCAGCGAGGAGCTCGGCGCTGAGAGAGCCATTGAACGTGCCGCCAGGCAGCTTGCTCACAAGGACGTCGCTCACGGCGTCCATGAAGCTTGGGCATTGGAGGCGCACGCCGGTTAGCCAGGCGTCGAGGAGATGCTGCCACTCTGGGTCTTCAGCACTACCATCTTCGTCGGCGCGGTCGATCTTGCCACTGTAAGCGAAGTTTTTAAATAGAGTAAGAGGGTCGTGATTGAAGCCGGGTAGAGTGAAAGTATCGCCGCTGAGCCTAATCTTTGCATCGTCCGGCTCGGACTTCACGAATCCATCTTCTGGATGGACCTCCAGATGGGCTTAATCTCTGGAAGTGCTGCGTGTTCGATCATGGTCCTGAGGAGCGATGGGCGGCGGCACAGGAAGCTAGCGTGCACCTTGATCGGCGGGAATCTCATGCCGTCGCTGAACGTGAACAAGTGATCGTCACTGCAAGAAGTCAGTAAGTGCAGATGCGTTACTGTAATTGCTACACACTCCTCCTGCGACGTAGTTTTTAGCTTGGTCTTGCGATCAGCCGAGTCGTCGCATTCAGCAGCGCGCTCGAGCGTGCTGGACTGCTTTGCTGGCTTCGCAGGCCTCCCACGCTTGACTCCTGACACAGGCGTCGCGACCCTGATAGCCGATTTTCCCACTTCAGTGCGCTCGATCTCTCGTGCCGGCGTCGCTGTCTCGGTCGTGGACACCACGCTTTGGCATGCGCTCAATCTCTCGCAATGGTGTTGCCTCAGGGGTCATTAGTGTTATTGGTGAATCGCGTTGGAGCTCAATCGTGGAATCTAGCGTCAGCTCGGATGTCGCTGTAGGCATTGGCTGGGACGGTGGCTCCATCGTTGCCACGGATGAAGGTGCAGAACCACGCGCAACTGCGACATCAGAGGGCGAGGGCGGGCAGGGTGCTGTGCTGTCTGGAGACACCGGCGAGTATGTTGCTGGTGTGACTGATGCGGGCGGATCTTTGCAAGGAGGAGCCGCCCATGGCGAAGTTGTCGGCGAGAACGAGAAGATCATGACTGCTGTGGGCCTGCGAGATCCTGGAGTGTTCGTACGCGAGATTGATGCATTGGACGATGTTGTCGGAGTATGGGAGGAAGAGAATGGCAAGCTCACAATGAGGACCTGCATGTGGTGACATGTGATATAGATGCGCTCACCGCAAGAAGGAAATTTGATAGCAGACGCACTCATTTACTGAGTCGTCCTCACTCACTTCAACAGTCATCGGACCATCAGTGCAGAATCCTCACCTGATCGCGTGAGTCTCGACAGGATAAGGCGCTACACCACTTGTACCCATGCGGGACCTCACAGCTAGCCGTCGCCCATTTGGCCGCCAAATGTGCGGCCTGCCAGCTAGAGGTTGCCAAATCATGGACAGCATGCCAGCTGCGTCGTTCCAATATACCTCCGTATCGCTGCCACCTTCTTAACGCGACTTGAGTTCCGATATCCCAATATCTTGAGTTCGCTGCTACGCGCGAGCTTCATTTTCCGAGGCCGCATGGAAATATTCCTCGGCCACCGAGTGATGGGGTAGTCCATGCCCTGGGTATCTGGCGCAAGTCAACGTGAGCTCGAGAGCATCATGATTGTACGTATTCCAGCCAAGATCATTTTCGCCTCTTCGCACCTGGTCTGTCATGCTGTAGCACGAACGGAGGTCAAGATTTTGAGAAATGAAGTGGACCTTACCATGAGGGTGACAGTGCTAAGCCATCCACAGCACCGTGGAGGACGTCAACGCCTCCATGATCCACGATGATCGCGATCACAGACGATGCGTGAACAACTGCTCTATTTCGAGCCACGCTACAGATGCCGCCACCACCAGCCCGCTACCAAATTTCGAAAAGCCGTTGCAAACTCACCTATTTGCAGTCTACGTAAGCAGCATGATGTCCGCTATCTCAGCGGCCTCATCACCGAACGGTCTGCTTTGTCGGCAGTCCATACAACAGTGTTGGCGCGTTGTCGCCAGAGGGATACCGTAGAGATCATGGAGATACTTCTTAGCGGCTGCAACGCAAGAGTTTCAAGTTCATCCACAGCGCTTTGAGGGTCATAGCTTCATTGTCTTGCTGGGCTAAGCTTGAGATGTCTCGCGTCTGTGCATATGTGGGTTGCGTGCGGCGGTGGCGCCATGTTGAGGGGCTTTGGGGTTATATGCTCTGCTCATGGACCTGTCGAGCCACCTGAAACCGCGCGGGAGTCGATGTTGATCTACCCTTGGAGGTCCAGCGCATGCCAGTGATGCTTCAGCGCTATGGGAGAAGGTCAGACATAGAACGAAGAAGGCAAGTGTTGTCGATTGCATGGTTCGCCGGAGAATTTGTCGGCATTCGGCCAAGCGCGCGACGAGCCGCTACCGCTCGTGCATTGCATGCGCCTGGGCAGGGGAAGCTTGCCAAGGGCAGACTCTGGAGACCTCATCAAGTAGATGGCAGCTCTATCGCACGGCAGATCGATTCTTCAATGACACTCGCTCGAGTGCCGGTCACGCGTAGATGAAGCATCGCTGATAGGCACATCTCCAGCTAATCAGGACCCGTAAGACCTATGCATCCGCGCCCACGCACGAGCATACGTCAAGCCAGACGCCAGGGGTAAGTCGCGCATTGTCCATCTCATTTCACATAAGCGCACTGCTTCGGGACCACCCACAACCCAGCGCTCCTACCCTGAGCCGAACAATCGAAGCGCCCGTCTTCTTGACCGCCGCCAACTGCTCATGTCGATCCATTGATACACGCCTTCTTGCCCGTTCGTGGCGCTCGCATCTTGTCCCTATCCAGTCGCATGTCCATTCTTATCCTCGCGCCTCATCAGCCTGCCGTCCCTCCCTTCGAATCTTAGAATCACGATCTCGATACTGCAATTGCTGTATTCCTGGTGCTACTGTTTGGTTTGATAGCGTTCTTGCATTTTCACGGCCTTGCTGGGATTTGCAACTGGGACTTTGCTACTTACGGTGTGGACCTCGACTACTCGGAACGGCGAAACCCAGACTAGCACCTCCCCCGGGCGACCTCGCAACTGGCGGTGGTCTCGTACGGATTTGCTCGCGCGAGACCCTGTCTTCGTTCAGCAATGCTAGGCATTCGGGTTGACTGAACTACTCCTGCTCGAGAATCCTCCGCATCATAACGGCCATGTCTCTGGCAGCGGCTTTGTCGGCAGGTGGCGGACGACCGGCAAGCTTCCTGCCCGCGATCAAGTGCTCGAACTGCGGGAAAGAGATTGAGATTGCGTCCATGGGCGAGCACATCTGCCGCGATGGACCACTATCACCGCGGGCAGCTCCCTCTAGCTTGAGCAATCCCTTCACCCTCCGACAGATGGATGCAAATGGACACAAAGCGCCAGCAATGCCTAAACCAATTGCATGCCCAAGTCAGCAAGCGACGCCGCAGACCAGGGTCCGGGCTCCCACTATTGGGTCAGGCAATGCGCAACCGCCACCTAGAACGATGAGGACTGCACCGCCGCGGATAAACCCCGATGAGGCCAATAGACCCTTCCTAGTCCCGCAGCCACGGTCACAGTCGCCTCTATCGCCTGCGCTGAGCACCGCCTCACACGGTAGCAATGCGAGCAAGCCAGGCATGGTGAGGAGTATGACCAGCCCTATGCCTCGCATGTTCGACATGCGGCCGCCCAGTCCTGAGCTGACTGGAGGGTACGACTGTGCCTTCCCGCCATTCCTCCCACCTCCTGGCAGTGTAGGGAGCAGGCCATCGACAAGCAGTGGTAGACACACACCGAATAGCGAGCGAGCGCCTTCTCGAGGGAGCACGCGAGTTGGAAGGCCAGCCACAAGTCATGGCGATAGGGAGGATATGCAGCCTCCGCCGAATCCGTTCCCTCCTCGTGATGCTTCGAGTAATGCAGTCGCGCAGCGGTCGAATACCACGAAGAGTACAACGTCGCTAGCCGCGAAGCGGAAGTCTAGTCGTGATGGACGAGAGCCCCGGTTTCCGCTCATGAGCGTGAGAAGGGATGAGGAGATACCGCCTTCCCCTAGGTTGCCTCAAAAGGGCTTTGGGGCAATGCAGGCGGAGCATCTGAAAAAAGCGCCGCCCCAACGACCCGCGCGGCCACAGGAAGCGGAGGTGCTGTCAGCAGCGTTCAAGGCAGAGATCAGCGAGGAGCCGATGTCTGCTATGCCTTCGACTTTCTCGCCTTCGCAGCCACCAGTGCCGATGCGTAGCACTGACAGGAGTCGGACGTTCCCATTGCGGCAAGAGAGTCAGGATGAGCCTTCCCCTGCGAATAGTCTGTCCAGAGTGCCGAGTGAGCCTGCGTTGAGATCAGGTAGAGAAAGAAGACCGACATTGACAACCAGCTCCAAGACCGCACCCTCGCAACTACCCATGGCTAGTTTGAGACCGGGCGATAGGACAGATCCTCGGATGCAGAACGCACCTCCAGTACCAGCTGCAGTCGCGCAGCACCGGGTCGAGCGTTCTCACGCGCCCTCGGAATCCTCTTCCTCAGCTGGATCCACGAAGTCATCGTATGCGCACAGCAGCACCGGACCAAGTCCAGTGGAAAGCGCCGCCAGCAGCATCGATACCTACTCACCTTTGCGGACTGGCGTGCCCCCGTATGGCGACGACGAGGGCATGCGAGTCCCGAGTCTGAAGGTCAAGAACCCGAATCCAGAGCGGCCGGGTATGCGTGCAGAGCAACCAGCAAGAAGGTCGCCACCTCAGACGCTTGCTCGACCCGGTGCAGTAGCAGTAGAGCCAGCGCCTGCCACTCCGCCTCCAGCTCCCATGGCTTTCGACCTGCTGCCCGAGTCGCCAATGGACCCGGCAATGAATCGACGAAGACCTTCTGCGCAGTCGGATCAGCCGCTGCGCGTCGAGCCAGTACGATCAGCGACCGCGCCACTTGCTCCTCTCGCGACGTACCAGCAACGAGCGAATGCCATGCCACGAGAGTACGACCCTTACCGTGCGCCCTCACCTCTACCAGCACCCCGACCTCGCTCCAAAAGCAGCGCCGGCTCGCAACGCCCACCGCCACCGTCAACCTCCATCCCACCTCTCCCACGCTCCCGCTCCCCAGCCCCTCCAAACCAAACCTTCACCCCGACCCCACCAATGCCCTCCTTCCAGCGCTCCGCCACCCAACCAATTCCAGCCCTTCAACCAACGCTCCTGCACCCCACGCCCGTCCGCCGCCCCACGACCCCCGCCTCCGCAAAACCAACCTGCCGCGGCTGCACCCTCCCCATCGAAGGGAAATCCGTCAAAGCGGCCGACGGCCGGCTGACAGGCCGCTGGCACAAACACTGCTTCACCTGCCGGAGCTGCCACGCGCGGTTCGCAACCTCGGATTTCTACGTCATAGCCAACGAGCCGTACTGCGAGCAGCACTACCACGAAGCTAATGGGAGTTTGTGCTCGGGGTGCGAGAAGGGGATTGAAGGGCAGTACCTTGAAGTCAGCTCTGCGACTGGGTTAGGCTTGGGAGGGAGTGGGAGTGGTGCAGAAGGAGCTGGGGAGAGGAAGTTCCATCCCAAGTGCTTTACTTGCGTGGAGTGTAGGGTTGTGTTGGCGGAGGATTACTTTGAGATCGGAGGAAGGGTGTTCTGCGAGAGGCATGCGCTGATGGCTATGAGGGGGCAGGTCAGGGTGGCGAATGGGCCTGTTGCCGGTGCTACTGCTGCGCCAGCGGCTGGGGCAGGATCGAACTCGTCGTTGGGAGTGATGGGGACGAGGGAGTTGAAAGCTGAGAGGAGGACGACGAAGCTAATGATGATGTGAGGTGGTCTTGAGGGGAAACGAGGGTTGCTTCATTTGCATTGCGTAGGTTGGTCGGTGCATCAGCATGGGTCCTGGCCTTTCCGTTCTTGTCTCTAGATACCCTTGGGCGGGAAAATGCCACAGGCCTAGTAAACGGCTTATTATATTGGATAATGTACAAATGATAGAAGTGCTCGAGCTACATCATCACTTCCCCTTCATGTCTAATGAGTCTAGGGATGCTGACATCTACTGCACTTGGCCGACGGCAGCCCAGCGTATTGAGCAAGGCACCGTAGGTACGCGACCGCATTCGAGATAGAGTCGTACCAAGTCGCTATCGCCAACCTCACTGTACGACGTGATGTGACGTGCCTGGCCGCGCTTGACTGGCCGCTTGTCGATAATCTGGGAACCGGCGGGGATGCAATTATCAGGCTCACAGCCATGCAACCCCCAATTTCGAACTCTCACGACCCCAATGCAGGGCACTGATGTCGGTCCAGTCACTGTCGAGACATCGTAGCAAGCGACTCGGGTCGGCGGAATCGACATCTCTGGTTCGGCGTGACGTGACACAGCATGAACGAGGTTGTTGGAAAGTGATGATGTTGCACAAGAGGCTGGGGTCGATTCCCTTGCGGCCGGTGATGGAGGCTGTTGAGCGGGAAGTGGAGAAGTGCAGTTGTGAAAGTAATGATGGCTTAGAAGGTATGAGATGAGATGATTGCAACGCCCAATAAGGCGTCGTGATCGGTACTCACTTTGCGCCGACAAAAGGACGAGTGCTTAAAGCTCACCGCCGATCAGGAAACTGTACTTCCCTGCTCTTATGTGAACTTGTGTCGACTGTCCAGACAATCCTTCAGAACAGCGAAATGCAATGCAAATCCTGTCGATCACCCAAACGTTCTCGAAGCAGGTCGGAATCACAAACAGCGGATGATGGCTTGACCTGGCGCCACCGTTTGATGGCCGTCGATCTGAAGTCTGGAGCCGAACGGGTGTCTCACATTTCTTGTGTGCAGACAGGGCAGCTCAGTAGCGGCGGTCTCGCGTAAGGCCGGGGGAGTTGCGGTTGTGCGATGCCGTGTTGTACTGGGGTTTGTCACTCACCCTGCTAATTAGCAGGAGAAATCGTATGTACTTCATGAAGATACGCCATTGATACTGTACGGACATGAATGGACAGTCGGAGCGATCTGTGTAAGTGCCATTGAGTAGATCAGGGGAAGATGTTGGGTCGTGACAAGGTCAAAGGCCGGAAGGAGCCAGTGCGAAACGATTTAGCACCGAGTCAGATCGCGGGTCTCCCGTTGCAAGATGGCGCCTTCCTCCCTGTTGATAAAGCCAGGAATATCCCATCTCCCGCAACACTTGAAATCTCTCATTCTCGGTGGCTATGCACTTGCATGAACGACTATCACAAGTCCATTTCCAGGCTATTGAATACATACCGCAAGCAAGTGATTGGGTGCAACACTCTCCCTGCACACAACAACGCCCAGGATCTGCCGGGTACCGCTTTGGCTGGAAGTGCACAAGTCAGGTGTCAGAGTCTCAAAAGGCAAGCACGGACTGCCCTGCGCCAGAGCGACGATCCCCGGGCTCCCGTCCTGCGCGCACCTCTCACTT
>JAVRRP010001003.1:0-12125 GCA_036872775.1 Oleoguttula sp. CCFEE 5521 | reverse complement strand
CACTGTCCGATGCGATTGCAGTCGAAGGGCTCTATGTACTTGCTCGTGCTCTGTCGCCAGCCCAAGGATCCCGGTTCCTAGGAGTATGGCACCCTCCGGCGAAGTCTTACCGTCCGCAGAGCTGGTAGTGTTTGGGCTTGCAGCACGGTCTCCACTTGATGGTCGTCGCGATGAAGGTAGAATGGCTCGGGCTTCTCCTCGTATAGGATAGCTAGCGATTCGAGTCCGGGTGGGAAAAGCTCCGCCAAGACGCGCATTGTACCGTCCGTATGGACTCTGTATGTCTTACGATACAGGCGTCGATTCATGCGTGAAATCTCGCTCGGCATGCGCGACACTTCGTAATGGTACTCCACCCGTCCCAAAGTTTCGCGATCGTCCTCGGCCTGGAATGCATCTAGGATGACTCCTCCCTGTCTCTGAGAAAGGGCTCATCAGCGTAGTCCTGTAGAGCGAACTGTAGTATCAGCAACTCCATAGGAAGAGCGAGAAAACGCAGTTTGTCGAAACTGTAGAACGGCTCGACTTGTCTCCACGAGCGGCGGGGCTCTCCACTGATGCCGTGAGCGACTATCACCAGTTCTTGCAGCTGTTGTCCATGCGCCTGGATGGTACAGACAGTCTCGTACATCTCCGGACAGTAGCCATCAGATGCACCCGCACCAAGGGTCATGTACAGTGTCGAGAGCTGAGGACACGCTTTGAGGACCATCTGGATGTCTGACGCGCCCATGTGGGTGTCCTTGAAGTATAGGTGCTTCAGACTGCTTCGGAGTTCAGTACTGAACCCGGAGAATGTCAAACTGCGATGAGAGCTTGGCATTAAGTCCGTACGCAGCGAATGCAGTCCAGATAATGCAAGATACCGTTCGAGATCTGGAATGGTCACCCCCACACACTCCTCTGGGTCTGCGTCCATTCTTGCGACCACTCTTGCAAGACATTGTGGCCTTATCTGGGAAAGTAGTGGTACCACTCGTTGACAAACCGCCAGGTCCACATCCAGGGACTCCAAATTGGGGCTCAAGAGAACGAGTAGCGAGATGATGGTATATGCCCCAGTCCAGTCGTCGTTCCCGACGTGGTCGAGCGCTGATCGTGGGACTCCGAAGATGCTCATCACGCTAAGTGACTCCATCTGCCGTCTCGCAAGGGCAACCTTGGCAATGTTCTGCATCGGTTCGTCGCTGATGACATCCATGGCGAGGCTTTCGTGTACACCTTCTTCCATGCTGATGCACTTGACCATCATACCCAGGCGAGCATCGTTAGCGATCCTGACAATGAGCTGTACCAAGTTGTAAAGGCTGCACAGTCGCACATCGATTGCCTGATACGATACTGGTTCTGCGACACGAATGTGTTTTCGTGAGACCCGCATGCAGGAGAGTAAAGCGTCGATGTTTGGTTTGTTATCGTGCGGATCCGAAGCGAGCGCTGGACGAATCCCGAGATTGGCGAATATTAGCTGCCAGATTTAGTTAGGAAGCGCGACTGAAGCCATAGTCTGGCAAAAGTAGCGGTGTGGTCTGAAGGTTGGAACGTTCATCAACGAGAAGAGCAGCGTCAAGTCGCGTCGGTGCAAAGGCAACGATGCGTCTTGCCAAGACCTTGCGCTTCGGCCAGATCTAGGCGCAGGTATAATAGATCATATTCGCACCTGAACTGTGACACTGCGCTGTCCCATCGACTGCAGGACGCTACTTCAGTGAAGCCGATAGATCAGTGTCGCGACGTGTAGCTCGTCTCATCGCGCACAGAACGCGATGAATTTGCTCAGATTACTGATGCGTGACGGACATTTTGACGCAGCTGGTGAAGGAGCAGTTCGAAGGTACGGTAATGGTTTACGTAGTAGTAATTCAGCGCCGAACACCCGGACTGACTTGCCACTGCTCGTTGGAATCGCCAGACCAGCAGTTTGGGAAGAAGATCCGCTGATACTCCAGTACGTAGCTCACAGCACATCCGTGATAATCCTCGTGCCTATCACTATGGAGATCTGCGTTTCAGCTCATTCCAGATGTAGCTGCGAGGGAAGTCTATCGGGTCCATACTCGACATGCTCGTCTGCTGCCAGTCAGGAAGTTCGTCCATCCGATTGAGCGATTTAGGTCGCCTGATCGTCACAGTGCACAACTTGGCATGTGCTGCGCTTTGCAACAGAGCTACTACCATCGCATCATCGCGTGTGAAGCAGCCTTCATCTGCGTGCTGCTCATAGGTGATGCCCAGTTCTTCGAGACTGGGTGGCAGTAATGCTGTGAATGGAAGAATCGCAGAAGTTGGATCTGCGTAGTCGGAGCTATCGTCAGTGGGCGTGTTGGGCATAAACATCCCTGCGGGCAGTGCGAGTGATCGCATGCTGGAAGCATCAGCGAATGGTTGGATTTGCCTCCATGAATCGCCGTAAACGTGCCACCAGTTCGCAACAACTGCAAGTTCCGAAAGCTGCTTGCAATGAAGTTGCACCACACGGACAATTTCACCGACAAGTGAGTCGCTGTTCTCTTCACTATATTGATGAATATTGATCCATAGCGTTGAGAGCTGTGTGCAAATCTTAAGCAAGTCTGCTAGACCTCGAGCTCGAATGCACACATGATTGAGATACAGACACTTGAGATTGCTGCGAATGTCCACGGCAGGCGAGATTCTTATCAGTGTTCCACGATCAACTCGCAAAGATCGTAGAGATGGTAGGCCCAGCAGGTTTACCACCTCCGCTGCTTCCAGACCCCCGCCATCGGCCAGCTTCGCTGCCACATAGCGTATGCGAGGTGAGGGTGCGTATAGCTTGCGGAGTAGCGTCCAGCGACAGATCTCCGTATGTGCATCCAGGACCTCTAGATGCGGACACAGGTGCAATAGCGCGGCCACGATCATCGTCGGTGAGCGTGGTCCATAGTCCGTGACAGTTGTTTGGGAGGGCGGCGGGCGACCACACGACACCTCAATTCGCTGTTCCACTACGCCTCTGATGAGATTTAGAGCTTTCTTGCTCGCCAGCTTCGTATCTGCAACGTCTGACATTCTGTGCTCCGAAGTACGGACACACCTAATAAGAAGACCCAGGCGGCGACTTTTCGTGATGCTTGACAGCAACTTCAACCCGTTGGACAGACCGATCATTCGGAGATCGATCGTGTGATACAGCGCAGGCTCGGCCAGACGGTTGAACATTTTCGATGCGTGCAGGCAAGCGCGCAAGGTAGCAATGTGCGGCCTGTACTGGCGCGTGTCCCAGGTCTCCCCGTCCACCGTCAGCTGCTTGAATACGAGCTGCCACAGCTCCTCAGGGAAATCAGTCACAGACATCTTGGTGGTTTCAGAAGCGAATAAAGGGCGTGGTGCTCCAAATTTGTCGTACTGCAGTCTAGTCGTAAGTCACACTATGGCTTCGATGTCAAGCCGCTGGCGAAGGGAGGGCTGGGTCATATAGGCGCACATAACTTAGCTACGCCAATCCCAACATCTCGATTGGCGGATCGAGAGATTGTAAGTGCGCAGTTACCGATCATCCGTATGTTTGCCGTCAATGCTATCCCATATGCCACTTTAGCGAAGGTCACGGTGCGCATAGCCACAGATATTATGTCGCAGAGTACTGGTGGATTAGGATGCGATCAGCATGCTAGCGCCGGGAGCTATCTCTTAGTGGGGCTTGGCACCAAGACGAGTGCAACTCATGCACTGCGAACATTGTACGCGTGTCATGCCGTTCGCGCTCGCTACCGCAAGTCATTGATGAGAGAGTGCTCAGCACAGCAGCTCCTCGAGATCTAGATTCACCTCAAGTTCGCTTTGAGTGCTATTGGAGAGCACTTGCCAGCCTCGTCTTCGAGCCGTCTTGGAAACATGTGCAAGGCTGAGCGCATCAAAGCCCGTCTGATGAGCTCTTACTTCTCTCGCGATAGCCTTATCGACGTGGACCATGAACTTTTGCACTGACCTCGATGCGTGAGAATATGGCTACCTAAAGTGCCTATTCCTCCTTCGACTGCTCGATCTGCCGGACGTAGCTGAGCTCACACTATCGATTGCCGATCTTGTTAGATCTGCTCTTATTGCGTGCTCTTGGCCGAGACTAGACCAGCGCCACTACCTGCAAGGCCCCTCGGAAATAAGTAGCTACTGGCATCAGCACTTCTTCGGTCTGGCGTGAGAGAGAGTTGGCCGCCGAATTGTTCCTTGATTCGACTTTGTTGTGACTATGCTGGACCGACTCTTGGAGACTGGGTCTTGAGACACATGTTCTCACATGAATTTCGAGACGATAGCTATATAATCTGCGATACGTTGGGCTCATGCATCGCAACGCGATACTTCGTGCTGCGCGAGCTCGATGCCCCACGTGAAGCCACAGCCTCAGCCTCGTGCTACGGGCAGCCTTGTGAAGCACTCTCGAGGTGGGTGCAGGTACTGTATCTCCCCTATCTCCGTCCTGTTCCTCATTACGCTCCAGAAGTGCATACCGCCAGCATGGAGTCCGCCATGAGCACGAAGATCACCTCGCTTACCATACCTGAAACCTTCACCCCTGCCGACTCCTGTACCAGACGGGCCTTCCAGCCCTACCCTCTCGGCATCGATCACCTGGCGGTAAACTCGACAACCCGAGTCGGTCATGGCTACACCGCAATATACACCACTACCGTGATCACACGCGGAGTCGCAAGCGATTGCTACCCTACGCGTTACGAGTCACTTGGCAAGACGGTCCAGCCGAATGCTACTGCCGACGCAGGCGTCGCAACATATGTTGCGGGCTCATATGCTGCTGAAAGTTGTCCGCCCTCATTCGTCGCTCACATTGGCAATCCGACTTCTGCCCCCGCACCCGTGACGACTTGCTGTCCTACGTAAGCGCGTCGACAACTAGGTTCGAGATGCAGAACACTGACTTAATCGCCACAGCGGAATGGCCGTCATCACTACCATCGGACCAGTATTGTCTCCCTATATCTGCAGCCAGCTGAACCAGGGCGCAGTGACGATCGACTTCGAATCCTACACCACGATCATCCCGACGGAGACACCAGTGGGCATCATAGCTGCGGCGGTGTTTATCGCGCCTCGAGAGGGTAGCCAGGCAAGCCCGGGGACAACCGAGGCATCGAAGATTGCAATTGCAGTTGGATGCGCTGCTCTCGGGGCGCTACTACTGGGCGCGATTGTCGTCGGATCGATGTGGTGGGGTCGTAGAAAGCGCAGCGAAGGATCCTCAGGGAAGCGCTGGGGCGACCGCTTCGAGCTCTTAGGGAAGTGAAGCGAGTCGTGCAGGCAATGTCTATTGTTGCAAAAGGTACATGTGCCAGATGGCGCATCCGTCTCACGGCTTAGTCTCATATGCATATCACGTCCGCGATAGTGTTGGTCGTAGACCGTGCTTCGGGGCCAGGAACTTTGTTACACTCCTGCTTTAGCTTCATTTGGCAGCTCAGCATCCACCAGTCGATTTCCCGGACCGACATCTCACACTAGATGGCCCGCCCAATATCCGTTCGAGTCAGATCGTCGGTCTGGGGTGTTACGGGAGCCCCGAGTCTGTACGAAGGTGGCGATCTGAGTCTTCCGCGATCCATCGGTCTAGGACTGGCTGACGTTGGACCATGCGTGACACCCCTCAGTTGTTGGAAGACCTCATCCGCGCATGCAGAAATGTGATCTTTGATGATGGTGGATTGTCGAGGTAGCAGAAGCAGCCGTGGAAGGATGATGTTCTGGTCCAGCCATAACTTCTCTGCGAGCCTCGAAGCGTCGTGACGCAGTAACGTACTGTACGCAGAGCCTTTATATCTTCCACCCTCCGTCATATTGTCAAGAAACCGGTAGAGAACCAGCAGACCTGTGCCAACCGGGATGCCGAGTACCCGGCAGGGCTCCAAGATGTATGACCTGAGAGGCGTGTGGATCTCAAGAGCTTCGAGGGGAATGCCGATCACCTCAGTCGAAGGGTCCGTTTATGAACGTGATGAAGTTCCGGCTTCCGAGGGAGATCTCGAGGTCAGATGCCAACAGAGCGATGTCAAACAATATACAAGTGTAGTCGATGCAAGGGCAGTAGAGCAGAAAGTTGCGAAAGCGCTCCACACGTGGCCGAGAAATTCGAGCAACGGACTCGCCACGTGTGACACACGCGCTGTAGGGTGGCGGCGCATCCAACTCCTCGGGAGCCTGCGCATGGGCGTTCGCTATAACTGCAGTGCCTTCCGACGTGCTTGTTCGAGCTCTTGGTAGGTTGTGCCAGAGAGTGCTGTATATGTCAACACTGGTGTCGACGAAGAGAATAGATCAATGCTAAAGAAGTTCGCATAGTTCGCACGGAAGAGTACGTATCAGCCATGTGGGACCGATTGCTAGGCACATGATGCTGACCACGGGATGCCGTTCAATGACAACTCAAGTCCCCTGACGACTATTCGAAAATGTGTGGGCGAACAAGTTGAGTGAATACTGGAGGCGCCGATGAGATTGGTGGAATGGTCATCTTCAATGCGTGAGTGGCCTGTGTATATGCTTTTTTTGCATGACCACGCCGATGTGATCACAAATCGCCCTGGTCAATACCATCCAACCGCACAGGCTAGCAATACCGTAAGCCGTGGTCTAGTCGTACGTGCCGTAATGTGCAAGCATCGTGCGCTGCGAAGCGGTTCTCTCAGCGTGTTTGGGCCTGCCTCGCTTTTGTGCAAAAGCTTGAGTGCTTGGTGTCTTCGACCTTCCGAAGTATGCTAACATACGCTGTCGGAACGTGATGAGCGAGGGATCGACCATGTGCCCGCGCAGAGTATACTTTGAAGTCACAGCTACAAGGCTTTTTCCCCGCTCCGTGAGAGTATACAGCAACGGTTCTGTAATCATATCATCGCGTATGTGCGCCGAGCGAGATTCAGGCCTGCAGTTGCAAGTGACATACCGAATGTGAGTGAAGATGCCGCTCGCATGCGTGGCGATATGTGCCCTGAAGATGTCAAGGTTCCGGCGGGATAGCATAAGATTCGGCAGCAGACTGTTGCGATCAATCCACATCTTCTCGGCCACATGACTCACGCCTTCATGCTGGAGAATCTCGTCGGTACATCCATCGTAAGAGCCGGAGATGTCGTGCTCACCCAGGTAGCGTGCAAGTAGTTTGCAAACGAACGGGGCGTATATGTTGAGGGTTGCGAAAGGCTCATCGATGTATCGTGCGATGTACACCAAGTAGGCAGGTCATTTCTGGCGATTGAGTCCGTGGGCACCGTAACCGCCGGCGTTAAGGTAGACATCGCGATCCTCCACTGTCAGAGCATATTCTGGCATCTGCAATTGTAGTTGGCGGCCAAGCAGAACAGGAGACGCAAGCGTCTGACTTCTGGCTGATGCCGGCGGCAGACAATTTCGCAGGGACAGGAGTCATTGTTGGCGCCATTTTGGCCGGAAGGAGTGCACTGGCAGGCAGGGTAACAGGGACACTTAGCGACTTGCTCGGCCGCTGTCACAGGCTGCGACGATTGCGATAGCAGAGAATCAGGTCTCGGACGACGAAGCACAAATTCGCCCAGGCATGGCGTCGTGTCGACGATCGTGTCAGGTGCCGCTTTCACTGACCCGGCGTTTCGTTCGCGAATTGCGACTCAAGCCAGAGTGGTGCCATCTTGTCTCCGCATATTCCTCGGGATCAACTAGGTAAAAGGACGAGGAGAAGAAGAAGAAGAAGAAGATGCAGCCACATCGCACTTGGATATCCTGTCGTGAGGATGGAAGCAAAAGAGCGAACAGCGCAGCCGTTGAACGCTGACCTTTCTAGACGCATAGGCAAGAAGATAGAAGAGATGCGGCTTACAAGCATCTCACTTTGACATCGATACCCGTATGGATGTCCTCCAGTGGTCATCGATCGTCGTACAGCTCATGTGTCCCCACGCTGCCTAAGGTATCGATGAAACAGCATGTTCGTCAAGTGAAGAATCTTCTGACCTTCGCCGATGATCTTGCGTACAACGCCCACGGTGCGCCTTTGAGGCGGCATCGCATATCACCGTGTCGGGACTACTATCGCCAGAGCGTCAGCGGTAGTGTACTTGGCTACAAGTGGTGACGTGGTTCGACGATGGTAGTGAACATTTGGGTGATGTAGCATTGGAAGTGTGGTCGAAAGACACCCATCGGAAGAACTTCGGCCAATGAGAGATACGTAGAAAGTCGTCGGCCTTCACATGTGCGAAGTCCACAGGTGTTCGCGACAATTGTTGCCACCGCCGCCTCACTACCACTGTGCCCTCGACGTCGCCATGTATTATTTTCCGTGACTGACAACCTCCAACACCCATAATGACATCAAGCAGGGCACCTCTGGTCGACAATCCCTCGATCAAGTCGGCGACCCTCCATAATCCGAAACCCTTCCTCCTCCACGACTACATCTGGCCCTTCCTCGGCGTTTGGCCGGCCTTTTTCGCCGTCTACCTGTCAGAGGATCGCTACAATAAGTACATCAACGGACAGGAATGGACATTCGTCTTCAGCGGGACGATCTTCACGATACAGAGTTTGGTATGGCTCGCGACTTTCTGGAACGTCAATGTCAACGCGCTCTTCACAGCGACGAGAGCTAGCAGTCTGAATCATGCCAGGTTGATCAAGGTCATTCCTGCGGCGAACGCAGGTGCAGCGGAGATATGCGACATCAT
Organism: Oleoguttula sp. CCFEE 5521; assembly: GCA_036872775.1. Lineage (NCBI taxonomy): Eukaryota > Fungi > Ascomycota > Dothideomycetes > Mycosphaerellales > Teratosphaeriaceae > Oleoguttula > Oleoguttula sp. CCFEE 5521. Next base: position 3,450 of record JAVRRP010001003.1, on the reverse strand, counting down.
TAGGGACAAGGTGGGCGGGAAGGACAATCTGAGCTTCCTGTTCCAGAAGCGAAGGTTTCTGTACGATGAGGCGAAGGCCAGCTTTGCGCCGCTCAGCTACGAGATGGACAAGGAGCCGAAGCCTCTCATCGGTCACTTTCAAGAGTCGAAGGGCTTAGTGAAAGCCGCGGAGATCGAGAGGATCAAGCAGCATTATGGACCGAACATCTTCGACATACCCGTCCCGTCATTCAGTGAGCTGTTCAAGGAGCACGCCGTCGCGCCATTCTTCGTCTTTCAGATCTTTTGTGTTGGCCTCTGGATGCTGGATGAGTACTGGTACTACTCCCTGTTTACCCTGTTCATGCTTGTAGTCTTCGAGTCGACTGTCGTCTGGCAGAGGCAGCGCACGCTGAAGGAGTTCCGCGGTATGAGCATCAAGCCTTATGAGATCTACGTGTACCGTGAGAAGAAGTGGATAGAGATCATGAGCGATCAGATCCTGCCTGGAGAGATGGTCAGCGTCAGTCGGACGAAGGAAGACAGCGGCGTGCCGTGTGATATGGTCTTGATTGAGGGGAGCGCGATTGTCAACGAAGCCATGTTGTCGGGCGAGAGCACGCCTGTGCTGAAGGACTCGGTCCAGCTTCGTCCGGCAGACGCCTCGATCGAGCCAGAGGGACTCGACAAGAATGCGTTCCTCTGGGGTGGTACGAAGGTTCTGCAAGTACAACACGGTGTAGCAGGCGAGGATGGCGCAGAGCCAGTGCAACAAGCAGTATCAGGCGTGCCAGCTCCACCAGACAAGGGTGCTCTGGCTGTCGTGATCAAGACCGGGTTTGAGACTAATCAGGGTGCGCTTGTGCGTACGATGATCTACTCGACTGAACGTGTCAGCGCGAACAACGTCGAGGCTCTGCTCTTCATTCTGTTCCTCTGCGTCTTCGCAATCGCTGCGTCGTGGTATGTTTGGGTTGAGGGTGTCAAGAATGAGCGCAAGCGATCGAAGCTGCTGCTCGATTGCGTGCTGATTGTGACATCTGTTGTGCCGCCTGAGCTGCCTATGGAGCTGTCTCTCGCGGTCAACACCAGTCTGGCGGCGCTTAGCAAGTACGCCATTTTCTGCACTGAACCCTTCCGCATTCCATTCGCTGGTCGCGTGGACGTTGCATGCTTCGACAAGACTGGTACCCTCACAGGCGAAGATCTGGTCGTCGAAGGTATCGCTGGTCTATCACTTGGTCAGTCGGGAGTCCCGACCGAGTCGGATGGCGCGCAAAGTCATCTGACGAAGGTCACCGAGACTGGGCTCGAGACCGCACTGACACTGGCTACAGCGCATGCTCTCGTCAAGCTGGAAGACGGCGATGTGGTGGGCGAGCCGATGGAGAAGGCTACACTGGAAGCCTTGGGCTGGGCGCTTGGTAAGAATGACACACTGTCTGCGAAGCCATCGACGTCCGCATCTGGCAAGACACAACCTGCTGCAGACATTGTGCAGATCAAGCGACGCTTCCAATTCTCGTCAGCACTGAAGCGCCAAAGCTCTGTTGCAACGGCGATCACAACCGAGCGATCAACGGGCCGGAAGTCGAAAGGCACCTTTGTCGGAGTGAAAGGCGCACCTGAAACAATTCGCAAGATGTTGGTTGATATCCCCGACAAGTACGAGGAGACCTTCAAGTACTTCTCGCGTAATGGTGCTCGTGTGCTAGCACTTGGCTACAAGTTCCTGAGCACCAATGACGAGATTAGCCAGAACAAGATCAACAACCTCAAGCGTGAAGACGTGGAGTGTGACCTGCGATTCGCTGGGTTCTTGGTCTTGCAATGTCCGCTGAAGGATGACGCTATGAAGGCTGTGCGTATGCTGAACGAGAGCTCGCATCGTGTGATCATGATCACTGGTGACAACCCACTCACTGCTGTGCATGTTGCGAGGAAAGTGGAGATTGTTGATCGCGAGGTGCTAATCCTGGATGCGCCGGAGCACGACGACAGCGGCGAGAACTTGGTATGGCGCAGCGTTGACGACAAAGTCAACATTCCAGTAGACGAGACCCAGGACCTCGACCCAGAGATCTTGCGGACGAAAGATTTGTGTGTCACTGGCTACGGATTGGCGAAGTTCAAGGGGCAGAAAGCACTGAAGAGCCTACTGAGGTACACCTGGGTGTATGCTCGTGTCTCGCCAAAGCAGAAAGAGGAGATCTTGGTCGGCTTGAAAGAGCTCGGCTACACTACACTCATGGCTGGTGACGGCACGAACGATGTCGGCGCGCTCAAGCAAGCACACGTCGGCGTTGCGCTGCTCAACGGCACTAAAGAGGATATGGAGAAGATCGGCAAGCACTTCCGCGAGACGAAGATGAAGGAGGTGTACGAGAAGCAGAAGGCGATGATGCAGCGATTCAACCAACCAGATCCACCGGTGCCTGTGTTGATCGCTCACTTGTACCCACCGGGACCAAAGAATCCACACTACGAGAAAGCTATGGAGCGAGAGGCGACGGCAAAGGCGCAGCTCAATGCGCTTAAGGAGACGACTGACGAGCACAGCAATGGCTCTGCCAACGGTACGATTGAGAAGTACACGCCTCCCCAGCAGGCTGCGGTACAGACGCCCAAGGAGCAGAACACACAAAAGGCACAGAACGCCGCTAGCGCCATGGCCGAGAAGCTCTCGATGTCGATGATGGAGGACTCGCTCGCAGACGACGAGCCTCCCACGATCAAGCTCGGTGATGCATCAGTCGCTGCTCCGTTCACTAGCAAGCTCGCTAACGTGATCGCCATTCCCAATATCATTCGACAGGGACGCTGCACTCTTGTTGCCACGATTCAGATGTACAAGATCCTTGCGCTGAATTGTCTGATCAGCGCATACAGCTTGAGCGTGCTGTATCTGGACGGCATCAAGTTCGGCGACGGGCAGGTCACTATCAGTGGCATGTTGATGAGCGTGTGCTTCTTGAGCATCTCGAGAGCGAAGGTGAGTGATGCTGCACTACCATGTTGCAGAGAACATACTGACAGTACTTCCAGTCCGTCGAACAACTCTCCAAAGAACGCCCTCAAAATAACATCTGGAATTGGTACATCATTCCCTCCGTCCTCGGCCAATTCGCAATCCACATCGCCACGCTCATCTACATCGACCGCTTCGTACAACGCCTCGAGCCCAAAGCCGACAGGCGCAGTATAGATCTTGAGCGCACTTTCGAACCTTCCCTGCTTAACAGTGCCATCTACCTTCTTCAGCTCGTCCAGCAGATCTCCACTTTCGCTATCAACTACCAAGGCCGTCCGTTCCGGGAGTCCATCCGCGAGAACAAGGGCATGTACTGGGGTATTGTCCTCGTCACTGGTGTGGCTTTCAGCTGCGCTACCGAGTTTATCCCAGAGCTGAACACGCAATTGAAGCTCGTGCCTTTCACAAACGAGTTCAAGATCACGATTACGGTTGTGATC
>JAVRRP010001002.1:0-12140 GCA_036872775.1 Oleoguttula sp. CCFEE 5521 | reverse complement strand
GAGTGATCCATCGAACGTAGGCCGCTACAGCGGACATGGGGCTGACAATCGTGCAGCTCAAATATGAAAGCCGAAACCTACGATCACGAAAAATTCCGTCGCCTCTTAGACATCAACATTACCGGTTCTTTCCTTGTCGCTCAAGCCTGCGGGCAAGCAATGATCAAATCCGGCCGCGGTGGTAGCATCATCAACATTGCCTCCATGTCCGGCTCCGTCGTCAACTACCCTCAAGAGCAGTCCTGCTACAATGCCTCGAAGGCAGCGGTCATCCAGCTCACGAAGTCTCTGGCAGCAGAATGGGCGCGCTATGGCATTCGGGTGAACAGCATTAGTCCGGGCTACATGGACACGGCGCTGAACAGAGTGCCGACACTTGAGGGTCAGAAGAGGATATGGATTGACCATACGCCGCAGAAGAGATTGGGCTGTGTGGACGATCTGAACAATCTGGCGGTGTATCTGGCAAGCGATGGGTCGAGCTTCATGACCGGGAACAATTGCATCATTGATGGCGGGTATACACTGTGGTAGATCGGCCTCCTTTGGCACCTAAGAATGAGAGGAAGAGACCTGCGATATTGCGCACACTATTCAGAGAGAGTAAGAGCACTGAGAGCGCTGCAAAGCGATTCAGCTGAGGGCTCCTGAGAAACGAGATATGGCGGTGGGATCATTGCATGCGACGGCGAACAACGCAGAGGATCTGCACGACGTGGTAAGAAAATACACGATAGACAACATAGAATTGATACCCTGGCATAGACCAATTCGCCCTCGGCGCTCTTTCGACCACGACATGGTGTCAGGACTGTTGGATAAAGTGAAGCGACTGCCACATTCCACGGAACCCGGCTGCATGAAAGGCGCAACTGGTATGCAGGACCGTCAACAACACTGTCGCGCGTTCCGGACTCTGACAATGGTATTGCGCGATCAGTTGAGCGAATGTACTACACTATCAGCAGTATATACACTGATTCATTTGTTCGGCATAACATTATTGCTACGGCTACACTTTATGCTGAGCAACCAATAACAACAACCGGACCAGCGCGCCAGCGCCTGTCTGCCCTTTCTCCTCTTCGTCCCGGCACACTGCAAGGATACTGAGGGACTAGTCGTCGACATGGCGCTCGCCACCTTTCTCTTCGCGCTCTCGGTCTCTGCAGCGGCAATCAAATTGAAGGGGCCTCCGGCAGCGCCTATACCACATTTCGAGCATGCATACACGGTCAATCGACTGCCTTCGAGAGGATCGATGCAGCCTATGAGCGAGTTGAAGACGGTGGAAAATGTCATACGGCTGACGCGAGGTAACGGATCGTCACTTAGCTCGCTGTATGTGCAGGCGATGCGGTTGCAGGATACGGGGCGAGAGGGGAGCTATTCGCGGTTGGTGGTACGTCAGCAGACTCTTCGCCGCCGAATGACCATGGACAGATACTGACGGTGTCTAGACTGGCTCCTTGCCACTCGTCAACATCGAGCAAGGCACCGTGTTCCTGGCTCCAGTCAAAGTCGGCGGACAAGACTTCGACGTGGTAATCGACACAGGCAGCTCTGACCCCTGGCTAGCGAGCACCGGCTTCGACTGCGTAGACCCCTACACTCACGACGACGAGCCCGAAGACTACTGCTACTTTGGGCCGCTGTACGACCCGTCGAAATCGACCACTTTCACACCCATACCCGACCGCAATCTTAACCTCTCCTACGCCGATGGCGAGTTCATCAATGGCCTTATGGGCTACGAAAGCTTCACGATGGGCGGTATCACCGTTCCACAACAGCAGTTCAGCGCCGTGAACTTCGCCGGCTGGTACGGCGACGGCATCTCTACAGGTCTGGTAGGCTTCGCGTACCGCACTCTGACCTCCGCCTACGCTGGCACGGATCCCAAACTCGATAAAGCAGGGAAGCAGATCAGCTACAATCCTTTCTTCGTCAATATGTACACCTCCAACACCACCGCGCCCGTCTTCAGCATGGCCATGTCGCGGAACGAGAACGAAGGCGGTGTAATGGCACTAGGCGGGATCCCCGATATCCCTCACTCGCCATACTGGATCTCTGTGCCCATTATTCCGGTAGGAGTGAACGCATCATCGGGCGAGGTCGTCTACGAATTCTATACCGTAGTCATAGACGGCTACGCCTACTCCTCCGACCAATCCGCGCAGTTCAACCCTTACAACTCAGCCAACAGCCGGAAACGTAGTTTAGTGGGCAACGGCACGCAAGCCATAGTCGACTCCGGCACCTCCCTCATGTACGTCGCCAACGATGTCGCCGTCGGCGTGACCCTCGCCTTCACCCCGCCAGGAACCTGCGACCCCTCCTCCCGCACCGATCCGACGTGCTACGTGCCCTGCCACTCCATCCCGCCCGTGTTCGGCGTGACGATCAAGAAGAAGGTGTTTTACGTCAATGCACAGGATATGATCCTGCAGAATGGCTTCGATGAAGAAACCCAGATGCCAGTGTGTATCAGTGCTGTGCAGGCCAATCTGAAGGGACTGACGATTCTGGGGGACTCGTGGATGAAGAATGTGCTGGCTGTGTTTGATATTGGGGCGGAGATGATGCGGTTTAGTGCCAGGGAGTTCTATGGGTTGGGGAATTATGGGACGACGGCGAGTCCGGGGGGGTATAGCTAGGTCTAGTCAACAGAGAGGAGGAGAACGGTTGAAGTGAGGTCTTGTGCATAATTAGAATTAGGTAGATCTGGAAACCCAATCTAGAGACTTGTCTACGGTGCCTGGTCCGCTTGGTGGCATCTTGAGCAGATAGCCTCACTTCGGCTGCCTGGTGTCCGCTAGGGACTAGCTTTTGGGTGCTGCCCACACTCATGCTACCGGCTCCCGTCTTTTATGCGAACGGCTGCCCCGGATTGCTGCTACTGCAAGTCATTGTCGTCGTGTTCCTGCAGTAGACTGTGATTGGCGCGCCAATTCGGCCTCGGCCGTGACGTCCATCATCCCACATCACGAACGCGATAGTGAACCAGAGGGGTACTGACAACACGCGTCTACTTCATTCTAAGGGCACTTCTCGATCCTTAATCTTCCCAGTAGATCTTTGACTACCGGTTCGTCACGGACTAAGACACCAGCTGTTCCATATCGAAGCCATACAAAGACCAGCAGCCAATCGCCACCCCACAAAGCCTCGAAATCGCATTACCCATCTTCAGCTAGCTAGACATCACATCGAGAGCAGAGCGAACACAGCGAGACCGTCACACTTCACTCCGCCTCACCAACTCCTCCGGCTTCGCTACCAGCGCCTTTAAACACGCCGTGATCCCCGAGATCACAGCGAGGCGCACAGTCGAAGCCCGGGAGAACTTCCTCCCCCAGCTCGCCTCGTCAACCTATGAGCAGCTACCTGTGGAAGGCCTACTATGAAGACGATGTCGATGAATTTCGGCGCCTGTTGGAGGCCACGGCCCCAAACACCCGCTCAGCCGGGGTAAGAGGGGGATCAGGGTTTGCTGTAGGCAGCCCTGGAGGATTAGGCACAAGCCCGACATTACTGTCGAAAGCGAGGAAGGCGTCAGCACATGGCATCACCAATGCCAGTGGATTGACGAAGGCCGAGATCAACTGGAGAGATGCCAACGGCTTGACCCTGCTTCATCATGTGGCTTCGTCAGTGCTCGATAGTGCGCTGGAATTCGCCACAGCGCTCGTGGAGCATCCGCAGATCGATCTGTACCCGCAAGACATCGAAAGTGGGTGGACAGCTTTGCATCGAGCTTTCTACTTCGGGAACGTGGCTATTGCCAGACTCATACTGGAGCGGGAAGCCGACGATGTGCTTGGACGAACTACCGGTATTGCACATCAGACGATCGGGCTAATCAAAACCAAGGATCGCGAAGGACTGGGTCCTCTTGATCTGTACGCCGCCACCATCAGGGATCGTACGCTACGTCCCGATCGAAGCGGGCGAGTTCGAGCGAATTCGGACGAGAGCGAGGTCGCAGCTCCTGACAACGATCGCGACGAGATTGGTCTGCGATCGAAGATCGCTTACGCGAATGTCCAAGGCGATGAAGTCTTCACATTTGGCAGCAACCGCAATGTCACACTTGGGTTCGGCGACGAGGATAATCGTCATTTCCCCGAGCGGGTCAACCTACGGAGACCAGAGCAACTCTTGCGCCGCTTCTACAGAGAGCATCTCGCCGAAGTCGGGAACAAGCTAGTCAGCCACGACGCAACACATGAGCCTGACCTGGCGCTTGCTGCGACCGCAACCATCATTGAGGTACCGTGGGTCATCAGAACTAAACCTCTCAACATACAAGATGTGTTCATGTCAAAACTGCACTCCGCTGTGCTGACCAGTGATCCCGAGTCAAATCTGTTCGTTTGTGGTCACGGCCAAGGAGGTCGGCTCGGTGTTGGAGATGAGAGAACCCGTTACCACTTTACATGTGTCGATGGTGGTGCTCTGTCAGGCAAGAAGATCGCAAGTGTGGCGCTCGGTCAAAGCCACACTCTAGCGATCACCGACGACGGTGAGATCTTTAGCTGGGGTAACAATGGTTTTGGTCAGCTTGGGTATAGTCTCCCTCGCACAGCTTCGAGCGACGAGGATCCCATCAGTACTCTGCCCAGACAGATCTTCGGTCCACTCAAACGCGAAGCAATTATCGGCATCGCAGCGTCGCGCGTGCACTCAGTCGCCTTCACAGGCTCATCCTTGTACACATTTGGCAAGAACGAAGGCCAGCTAGGCATTGTCGATTCGGATGCTCGGTCACTAGAGCTGCAGGTCACTCCTCGGAGAGTTGCTGCATCGCTGTTCACATCGTCCATCGCCAGTGTGACAACGATTGATCGCGCGACTGTCTGCTTACTTGAGAACAAGGATGTCTGGGTCTTTGCAAGCTATGGATATGTCAAAGTCGCGTTTCCACTGGAGGGTTTCTCGAATTACTTTCTGAAGCAAAGCTTCTTGGTGACGAGCTACGACAATGCGCCCAATCGTATCGTGAAAGTTACGTCTGGAGGCGATACCATCTGCGCATTGTCTAGTCGGGGCGAGATCTTCACTATGTCTGTCACTCAGCGAGCAGAAAGCGCGGCTGCTTCGACCACGAACCCATCCAAGATTCGTAATGCTGTGTCAACGCCACAGTGTATCTGGTCACTGAAGAAAGATAGCATGGCTGCGAGAGATGTCAGTGTTGACGCAGATGGCTCTGTGATCTTAAGTACTGAAGAAGGCAGCGTGTGGCAGCGTACGAAGCGCGCCAAGATCAAGGACGCTACGGCCTCAGCTAGGGGCGATTACAAGCCGAAGGACTATAAGTTCTCGCGAGTCCCGGGCCTGACTCGTGTCATGGCTGTGAGATCGTCCGCGTACGGCGCATATGCAGCTGTGAGACGAGACTGCGATGTCACGAAGACTCAGGTCGCGATCGAGACGTCATGTCTTGGGGAAGACGTTGCTGCACTCTGTGCACTGAACGAGCTCGCTACGCCAGCAGCTGACCGTGAAGAAGACACAGACAGGCCTCGCTTCTGGCAGCCTGCCAAGAAACACAATGCAGTGCAAGCTCTGAAAAGTGCGATCACTGGCAGCAAAGATGCTGAGGCGGATTGCAAACTCATCTGTGAGCGTGCACTGGAGGACGACAGTGCCAAGTACGATGCCATACTTAGCACTACCACCTCCGAGCTCAAGATACCGGTTCATCGATTTCTTTTGACCGGCCGCAGTCGGATCCTTAGGCGTGGCCTTCGCGATCTTTGCCCGACCAGCACGTTCACTATACCAGACTTGGCTGTCTCTGAGCTGGACGAAGACAGCCGTGTGGTCTTGCGCTTCCAAGGTATTGATGTCCTCACGCTAATTGACTTTGCCCTGTACCTATATACCGATGCCTTGATTGACTTCTGGCACATCCGCAATGCCAAACATCTCGCTTTTCGGTATCGTCAAGTCCGCACGGAGCTGATGAAGCTTGCAAGTAAGCTGGAACTTGTCAAGCTGGAGCCCGCTGTGCGCCAGATGGTGGAGGTGCAGCCCTGTCTGAGCCTCGATCTTGAAATCGCGTACAAAGACCCGGCTTTCTACTTTGACGGCGACATCGTTGTACAGCTAGTAGATGACGAGATACGTGCCCACAGCGTGCTTCTCTCCGCTCGTTGTCCCTTTTTCGAGGGCTTCTTCCAGGGTCGTGCAGGCGGCAAATGGCTTGAAGGCAGAGACGACGAAGACGACATTACTGTCGATCTAACCCACATCACCTCTCGAACGTTCAACATGGTGCTTCGCCATGTCTACGCTGACACGGGTGCCGAGATCTTTGATGACATCACAGCGACGACACTCGACGAATACCTTGACACTGTACTCGATCTGCTAGGCGCTGCCAACGAACTCATGCTTGATCGTCTTTCACAGATCTGCCAAGCCGAGATTGGACGTTATGCCAACGCTCGCAACATCTGCTGGCTACTCAACGCTATCTCGCCGAGCTCGGTACATGAGTTCAAGCATGCAGGACTGGAGTACCTGTGCCTAAACCTCGAAGCGATGTTGCAGGGTCATCATCTCAATGAGCTGGACGAAGACTTGTTGCAAGAACTGGACGAAGTCGTACGGCAGAACCAGCTTGCTTGCATGCCGTTCGCGAAAAGCGGTAGAGCACAGAGAGATCTTCACGAGCGACACCCAGAGCTGGCTGTAATCTTGCAACGTAACAAGCAGACTAGAGTCGACGCAATACGGCTCAGAAGTAAACACCACGACATGGAGACTGTACACGCGGGGTCCTATGATGATCAGTCTAGTCCATTACAGCTGAAGAGCAGACGCAGACCGTCGAGCACCCTCAAGGCGACTTCTGAGGTACCGGCATTGAAAGCTAAAGCATCGTCGAAGGACATGATGTTCTCCATGGACGAGGACGGGGAACACAAGGCTGCGTCGCCCAGTCCGTCGCCAGCCATTCGACCCATCGCGTCGCCACGACTGAGCGCGATCGCATCAAGTCCACCACTTGACGAGCAGTGGTTCGACTCGCGAGGCAAAGCCCTCACATCGCCTGTGCTTCGTCCGCAGCAGGGCACAACGCCTGGCTCTGCAACACCGCACACGCCCCGATCACCAATGATGGGCGGGAAACAGCTGCAGTCCACCGGCCAGCCTTGGAGTGCTACACCTCTGCTAGGCTCGAGGCATGCGGGCCTGCGAGATATCATGGCGCAGGCGTCTTCGAGCAGGACTTCGTCGCTGTCGCAAGGTCTAGCTGCCGCTAAGCAGCACGACGTGTCGTTCTCGCCACTCGCCCTACCACCTGCGAGGTTGTCCCAGAAAGACCGCAAGAAGATTCAGCAGCAGCAGAATATCGCTCCTTCGCCTGCCCTAGCACCTCCTGAGCCACTTCTCCCCACTACCGCAACTTCGAAGAGCTCTCCATGGCACGTCGTCTCTGGTCAGCGCGTGCCATCTCTGAAGGAGATGCTTGACAGCCCCAAGTCAACTCCGCCAGCTGCTAAGACACCGCCCACTACCAGGGCGTCGAGCACACCACAGCTCACCATGCGCCAGACGGTCGCCAATCCCAAGCCGCCGACACCTGTACAGAAGCCCATCATCGGCCCTGCCGGCACGCAACCTAGCCGCAGTGTGTCAGGAACACCCTCAAAACCCATCAGCTCCCCACCACAGCCGGGTCTATCTCCGTCCGCCTTCCCGAATCTCCAGAACAGCAAGCCAATACCTCACTCCATCCGTCACGGACAGATGTCAGCTGAAGCTAGCTTACTGCTTTCCATGCAAGACATCCTTGATCAACAGCAGTTGGAGAAGGACGCCATCAAGGAGGCGGCTGCCAAGCGAGACTTGCAGGAGATACAAGCAGAGCAGGAGTTTCAGGAGTGGTGGGACAAAGAGAGCCGGCGCGTGCAGGAAGAGGAAGCCGGACCTTCGGCACCGGCCAAGAGTGCCAGAGGTAAAGGCGGGAGAGGCAGAGGTAGTGCGTCAATAGGTGCTAGAGGTAGTAGCAGGGGTGAGAGGGGCCGAGGAGCAACTAGGGGCAGTTTCAGAGGGCGGCCTGAGGGGAAGGCAGGACCTTCACAACTGTGATTGATACCAAGAGCGATGAGTGTACATATACAGATACATATGGAAGGTGATCAAGCATCATCACCCTGCGGAAGACACCGTTCAAAAATGCGGAAGGTTTCCGCGTGCGTATTCCGCGCTGCAGATGTACTTACGAGACCTCACTTCCTCGCCCCCGCCTTTGCTCTTCCGCAGCTGTAGCGGTACTGCTGTGCCGAGATCGCGGCACTGGAAATCGGTCCTTTGAGTCTCACAAGGCCAGAAGGTATGGTATCTCCTTTTAAGAAAACTCGCTTTCCTATCCTCCTTCCACAAGCTAGTCTTCACGATACACCTCAATCGGAGCGAGCTACCATCGCCATCGCACGGTCTCTGGCAAGGCTGCCGCTTGTGCTGGAGTCTGCTTGGTATACAACATCACGTGCGGGCTCGTATATCGGATCGTTTTAGCTTGAGATACCTCTAGGTCATCGACATGCCTCACGCGGAGGGCTACACCGAGTTCACGCCCGACGAATATCCTTCGTTTCCTGAAGGCGACTTCACCACTGTCGAGCTCGAGACCATCTCGCTCAAGAAGCTACTTGACGAGGATGTCACAGAGCAAGATCGCGTCTTTCAAGCTTGCAAGACGCGAGGCTTCTTCTACCTTGAGCTAGCTGGCTGTGAGAGTGGCGAAACCATACGCAAGGGAGCCGATGATGTTGCTCGGGTGGCGGAGAGATTTTTCCAGCTGCCACAGGAGGAGAAGGATGCGCAGCGGATGCAGAGGGGCCAGCTTGATGGGTAAGTGGCCTCGGAGATTTACGCAGCGCGCTAAGCTGACTACGATCAACAGCTACAAGTCCGTCGGCGCCACCGTGACCGACAAGACTGGTACTCCTGATACTGCAGAGTTCATGAACATCGCTAAAAACGACATGATACTGCCGCCATCAGCAAAGATGTCTCGCACGTGGCCGCCTCTCATCATGGACAACCAACCCCTGTTCAACAACTACATGCGCACAGCCCACAGCACAGGCCTCAAAATCCTCTCAATCCTTGCTGCACGACTCGGCGCAAAGCCAGAAGACTTTCTCTCCCGTCACAGACTGGAAGAAAGCTCAGGCGACATCATCCGCATGACACGTGGCCCACCTCGTAAGAACGCCGAAATGCCCGAGATTCAAACACCCTCGCATACAGACTTCGGCAGTATCACGCTCCTCATGAACTGGCTCGGTGGTCTCCAAGTCTGGTCCGAGTCTGCTCGCTCCGCCGGTCCCCTCGAACCAGACACACCAGGCGAGTGGGTCTGGGTTAAACCGAAGCGAGGCCACGCTATCATCAATCTCGGCGATGCTGCGGTGAAGTTCACGAATAGCGTGCTGTGTTCGGGAAGGCATAGAGTTGTTCCTTCGCCTGGAGAGCAGGGCAAGTGGCCGCGATACTCGATTGTGTATTTTGTGAGGCCGGAAAACGACTGTATGATGGAGGTGCTTGAAGGGAAGGAGATTCCGAGGCCGGAGCAGGAGGAAGGGAGTAGGATCAGTGCGAGGGAATGGATCGTGCAGCAGGCAAAGGGGTTGGGGACAAAGTTTCCGGAAAATTGATAGGCTGTTTATACTCATGTACAGAGAATCTCTTTGCCATCTGATGATTGCCTTCGCTGTTGTGGTCACGCTGCAGGACAGTTGCATAGCATTGCATTGAAAGAAGTCTGTACTGTCGAGTGCGGCAAAGCGGGCCAGATGTCAGACAGACTTATGCCAGCTTCCATTACACAACGTCATTGCCCAAATATTTGGCGATCACACCTGCATGCGAACAACCTGAACGCACTGGCTTCAGCTATTTTCGATCTCTGAATTGCTACTCATCTTCCCAATAAGCGACTTCCATGCTCCGCCGACTTTGAGACACTCCCCCCGGACAAATATGAGCGGCCATCGTCGAGTCAAAGACATAGACTACGATGAGGAAGATCTCTACGACGAGGTTGACGAGGACGACGCAGAACCCGATACGCAAGCCGATCTGACACCTGAGGATCAGGCAAACTTCGCGACACTCACACCTGTAGTGCGCGCCGAGCTCGACGAGGCAGGACTGCAAGCTTCAGACAGAGAGATCCAGGATGCACTATGGAACTACTACTGGGATGTGGGCAAGAGTGTAGGGTATCTGCGAGGTCTGAGGGGTGAAAAGGTGAATGGCAGTGGAGTGGCAAAGAAGGAGAAGGTGAAGAGCAAATTCGAGGAGGCGGAGGAGGAGAGAGCCAGGAAAGCTGGTGGAGGTGAGTCTGTTTCGTTTTGTGTCTGAACAAGCGGGGGTATGAGACAGCTTGGAATGCTCGCTGGATCGAAGAGAACGGGACAAGTCAGGCACCGACTGACTGGTGCAAAGGCTGGACGTCCACAAGCTTGGATCTGGGCCGCCCTGAGAGCTGGTTTCGGGATGTCACGTGGAGCCACATCCCCGAGGCGATCGTCGGTGATCTCATGCCACCCATGTATCGACAGCCCAGGTTTCTCGGGGGCTCAAGTAAGCTAGCTAAGCTCGCGGAGGAGCGGAAGCGCAAGGCTGAGGCCGCAAAGGTGGCTGCGAGCGCGAGCTCACTGGACCACCTCACTCTCGATGGCACACATGAGCAAAGCAAGGGTCGTCCACCGGACACCCAACCAGCCGCGAAGACGAGGAAGTACCCAGCACGGAGGAAGGAGTCGAGCCCACCTCCAAGGCAGCCGGAACCGGAGCCGGTAGAACAAGTCAAGGAAGTCCTACCAGACTTGCGTGCGCCACCCACTGCCTTTGGGCATACTTTGAGCAAGTCATCTCGAAATACCGATCAAAGACAGACCCTACAGGTCCGTAACATACTGGGATCATCTACTTCGCCTGACGCTTTCTCTGGCCCTTCACCGGATGATGTTGTCACTCGTGCCCAAGGCGCAAGCAGAAGTTTAAACAAGTGAAATACGACGGCTGACGTTGTTCAATTCGCACAGGCAGCACTAAGAGCAAGCCTCAAAAGAGCACTCCAGATGGTGTCAATGGACTACACAGAAGCGTCGATGCTCTCCATCTAAATGGCACATCTACAGAGCAGCCAGCAGCTCAACCCAAGGTGAAGTCCAAGAACATCGACGTTCCTACGGTCTGGGCAGAGACCACTGCTACACGACGTCCATCTGCAGCATTTGTAGTCATTGGCCATGTCGATCACGGCAAATCAACGCTCATGGGAAGACTTCTTCTCGACACAGGTGCAGTACACCAACGTGACATCGATCGCTACCGCAAAGAGGCCGCGGAGCAAGGCAAGGCATCTTTCGCCCTCGCCTGGGTCATGGACACAAGTGCCGACGAGCGAGAACGTGGGGTCACGGTCGACATTGCACAACACTACTTCGGTACCGACACAGCGGACTTCACTATCTTGGACGCACCTGGGCATCGCGACTTTGTGCCGAATATGATCGGTGGGGCCAGTATGGCTGATCTTGGCGTGCTAGTAGTGGATGCTAATCAGCTGGAGAGTGGGCTGAAGGGGCAGACGAGGGAACACGTGCTGCTTGCGAGAGCTGTGGGACTGGAGAGAGTTGTTGTCGCGGTGAACAAGATGGATGGCGCTGTCCCATCGTGGGATCAGCATCTGTTTAGGTCTGTGAGCGAAGAGGTGTGCAAGCTGCTAACAGACACCGGCTTCGATCGCGACAACATCAAGGTCGTACCCTGCTCTGGGCTGAATGGCGAGAATGTTGCTACAGCACCCGCAGCTGATGGCCCTACTGCGTGGGTAGCGCGAAGTAGCCAGACTCTTATCGCAGCCCTTGACAACTTCGCCGCTTCAACCACCACACCTTCCGAACTACTCAAGAAGCCAATCCGTCTACAGATCACAGACATCTTCCACGCTAGCAGCCAATACCCCATCTCGATCTCCGGCCGCATCAGTGCCGGGACCGTCCAGATCGGCGAGACCATCATCATCATGCCTAGTAGCGAGTCGGCAAGTATCAAAGCTATAGACGTCGCCGACTCACACGTCGAATACGCCGTCGCTGGCC
>JAVRRP010001001.1:0-12151 GCA_036872775.1 Oleoguttula sp. CCFEE 5521 | reverse complement strand
GGTTGGGGTGAGAAGTCCTGGATGGCAGGTCCCGATCGTGGTAGAGGTGGAGCCGGCGCTGTGATGCCGTTGTGTGAGATCCGAGAGCTACTGGACGAAGTCTGTGGTGATCGAGCATATTCGAAGCCATTGACATACGGTACCGCAGCAGCACTTGGCGGCTTCGATGGCTGAATGTCAGGCTGTGTACCTCGTGCTGGCGATGTGCTCGCAGACGACGAAGCGACCGATGCGGCTGGCGCCGAGCCGCCTTGTATCGACAGACCCTTCATATACTGGCTCATATCGCTAGCAATACTCTGCTGCAGGAAATCATCGTTCAGCAATCTTGGTGAGTGTGGCGTTGCAGGTGGCCGAGGCGACATCCCAGTCAGACTTGGTCCGCGTGGCGATTGTGGAGGCGTCTGAGGTGGAGGTACAGGCTTTCGCATGGGCGTGGCAGGTAACGGCACTTTCGCAGCCATGCTAGGCGACTGCAGTGGTGGTGGCCTTTTCGTAGGCGACGGAGTCCGAGGTAATGGTGGTGGTAACATAGCGCCTCGCACCGTCGGGTCATCGCTTTCAAACGCATTCTCTTTGTTTGATACTGATCGCTTCGTCGGCGAAGGTGGCGCTTGCGAGCTCCTTGAGTTCATGCCTGCCTCGTTCATAGCCCTTAAGGGTGCATTGCCATGCCCTCTCGCTCTGCCACCGACTGGACGCACAGTGCCGAAATCCCAAAGGTCTTCTTCTTCACTCTGCCTTTCCGGTGAAATCTCACCCATGTCCTCATCCCTCTCGTCGTCCCTGTCACCTCTATGCGTAGCCTGCCATCGTTCATGTCGTTCGATGAGCTCTGTCAAATACGCCGTCCGCTTCGCCTTCCTTACCCACGGATGCCGTAGCAACTCCCTAGCCGAAGGTCGTCTCTGCGGCTCCTTCTGTAAGCATATGCCGACAAAGTCCTTGAACTCCTTCGTGAAGTTGCCCTCCAGCGTTGGAGCAGGATTCTTCGGAATTAAGAACAGCACTTTCATGGGATGTATGTCCGAGTAAGGCGGCTCTCCCAACGCCAGCTCCAATGCCGTAATCCCAAGCGACCATATATCTGCCTTGTGATCATACCCACTCTGCTTGATGACTTCCGGAGCCATCCAGAAGGGCGTGCCCACAAACGTATTCTTCTTCGTCATGGTTGCCGTCAATTGCCCCGATACGCCGAAGTCTGCCAACTTCACTTGGCCATTCGCTCCAAGTAGTATATTTGCAGCTTTGATGTCCCTATGTAGCTTCCCATCCCCGTGCAGATAGCTCAGTCCCATCAACAGCTCCCTCACAACGATGCAGATGTACTCCTCAGGTATCAGGCCCGGCTTGAGCAGATCTCCACAGCTGCCACCTGAGCAGTACACCATGATGATCCACAGATCGCTGCCCTTGAGGTAGGAGCCATAGTACTTGGTCACGTGAGGCGAAGACAAGCCAGAGAGGATCGATATCTCTTGAATGATATCGTCGACCTCGTCATCCGCGTTCTCCACGTCTATGATCTTTATGGCGACCGATGCGCCTGTCCGCTTGTCAAGCCCACGGTAGACTTTGCCGAAAGAGCCACAGCCTATGCATGACTGCTTGGTGTAGAGGGTTTCGGGGTCTACATTGCTGGAGGAGGGGGCCAAGGAGGCCATGATCGAGAGTGCGTGGCAGGACTCCAAGGGAAGCCGGGGAGTAGGACGGCACAGTCGCGGTAATACCGGCGCTCTTCCGGGAGCTTTCGTCGATCGCCGAGAGTCGTATAATCGTATATGCGTATCTCAATGGCGTCAAGTGCGCATGAGTTCTCGAGACCAGCTCAGCTCCAAGTAACTCTCAGATTCGTGGTGAAGAAGCGAACAGAACGCTCCGGGACTCGAGTATAGGCTTGATCTACTCCGGTGAGATAATGAGAAACCCAGCTTGATCATTCGCAGTAGACTGCTGAGGATGTACGGAACTGTTGCATAGATGATGTCCCCGATCAACAAACGCGGCACGACCCACCACGAAGTCGCGTTTCAGATCGCAACCGCTCGGCGCCAGACATTCCATCCCGAGACGTCAATCTCGAAACACGTCTAATGTCCATCACGACGGGCATGAGGTCTCGAAGTGATTGGTGAGTACTGATCTGATCGAGCTAAGATGCTGCACAACATGTAGCTATGAGACGCCAACCCAGATTACCTCCCCCAGATCGCCGCCACTAGGTATGCACCCCAGCTAAATATTCTGCATAACCCATGCCGAGCACCAGGGCTCGATTCGTTACGTCTCGAGGTCAATGTCACTATCGATTTGAGTCAAGCGACCATGCTCATCAACTCCTCTAGCTTCCCGCCCAGCTCATCACCCTCCTCATGAAGGAATCTGCTCTTCTCCCGCTGGCCCGCAAGCTGCTCCACAACACTCGCAAGCTTCTCTCCCTGGCATTTCAACTCCTTCTTCATCTTCCTCTTGTGCTTCTCGAGAGCAGCGACTTGCTTTTCGTATGCCTCAACGTGACTCTGCTCTAACATCTCCACCACTTTCTCGCCTTGCAACCGGTAGTCATTAAGTGTATCCCTGGCAGCTGTTTCCTGATCGACGACATGCTTGACGAGCTTGTGCGATACAACGACCAGGGCATCGAAGAGAGACCCTTGGTGAGGCTCAAGAGCTTTGCGCCAAGTGGCGATGGAGTCGTCTTCCTGCGAAGAGTCCGTTGAAGGCATGCTCGAGATGTCCGAGTCAGAGGTGCGAGCGTTGCTTGATATACTGATAACTCGCTTGACTGTAGCTTGGACATGCTTTGCGGGCTGCTTCGCAGAGCGCTTCGCAGGTGGCGCTGCCGGTTCGACGAGAGTCATATCAGGATCCTCATCCGGCACTTCTCCATTGGCAGGCTGACTTTCGCCTGAAGAGACGAGATCGCCAACCTGCTGACGTAGCTTCTCCTTGAATCCAGTGGTGAAAGGTCCGGCCGTCTCACCGGAAATCTGATCGTCGGGTAGGTTGAACGGATCGCTGCGTTCACGTTGCGTGACCAACTTGGCGGCGTCTGCGCCAGAGACCCTACGGGTGATCGCTCGAGACTCTTCATAGGGCGCCGCAGGTACCGGCTTCGTGTTGCTCGACATGATGTTCCGCGGCTGGGCAGATGGCGGCGCAAGGTGATGGTCATTCAGTGGCAATAATAGTCCGTCGTTTATCTTAGCTTCAGCCACGCGGCTGTCGAGCGCTTCGTCCGAAGACATTTTGCTCTGTGACAGGAATGTGCCGACAGCGGTGCCGCGTGGTGGCACGTTCATCCCCTTGGGTATGGGACTTCCGGTCATGTCTACTCGCTGTGATCCTTGAGACGCTTGTCGTACGACACGCGTTCGGCGGCGATTGACAGGCAGTACTACCGGGCGGGTTTGCGGCTGAGACTCGCTGACCTGCGAGTTGGACTTCTCGATGAAATTATCGTGGATGCGCTTCACTTCGGTGACATGCTGGCGCAGGGCGTCATCATCAGTCGTGCTATTGATGTCAGTGGCGATCAGAATGTGTGCATGGAGAACGGTACTCACAGGATCACAATGTCCTTATAGTCTATCTGTAGAAGCATGCCGGTAAGCTTCTCGGCTATCCCAGGATACTGGGCGTGGACCTTCGAATACAGCGCATCATAGAGCGACTGCTTCTGCGGCTGCGGTCTCGCAGCGTCATCCGAGAGCTGGCCCAGTTCGACCGATCGCGTGGACAGCTTCGAGGGAAGTTCAAGCATTTGATTCTGCTCCGAGCTAGCACTGGACTGTGCTGCGCTTGATCGAAGGCCAGATTGCGATCCAGTCTTCGCCGTTCTTGCTTTCGCTGTTGGCTCCAGCTCGAGCTCCTCGACATCGCAATTTGTGACATCCTTCTTCTGACGCTTCGTGACCCTTTCTTTAGACCTATCGAAGTTCTGGAGCGCTCTACGCTTCCCACGCCTCGCATCCTGTATATCACTCGGCTCTGTTCCTTGATGGTCAAGTGCCGCGGGTTCGGCTGGCTCACGGTGCGCTTTCTTGACCTTCTCAAGTCGACCTCCCGGAGGTGGCATAGCCACTTGCGAAGCAGTAGGCTGCGCGTCCTTTTCGGCGGACTCGACCAAAGTTGTCCCTTCGAAGTCGTCGATTTCAGCATAATTGTTCTCCGTCTCGAGCACTGACGGAACTTCGTCATTGCCATAGCCGTCTCGCTGCACATTGGGACGGCATCCGCGGCGGATCACACCCGGTGCAGGGGAGGATCGTACATCCTCCGGCCTCCCGGGCAAGAAAGCCGCAAAGACGTCCTCGTTCTCGTTCGCGACGTTGGCTTGACGGATCTCAGGCACTTGTTTCGGCGCAAGCAGGTCTTTGTTAGCCGGAGTGCTTCTTAGTGTGTATCGCGACTGGTCCTTCTGAATACGGGTAGACGTCGCAGAATGTACATTGATTGACGGCGTGCCTTGATTGCGTGGTCCTTTCTCGTCGAATGCGATGACTTGCGGCTTCCTCGACTCCCTCACCTCTCGAGTACGTTGTGGGGGACTCGAAGGTAGGACCGAAGGTGTTTGAGGCCTGGCTAAGGTTCGAGCAGGTCTTGACGCAAGGGACTCCGTAGCAGCAGGTCTTACTTTGACTGGATTTCCTGACGGTGGTTCCGTAGATGCGATGGCGCTTGGCGCTGCACTGTCAGGCTTCGAGATCACCAACGGCAGCACTCGCTCATCAGCTTGAGACTCCAGGTCGATGACGGTGGGTCCGCTGCGGCCTGATACAGATCTCACGGCGTCGGGTTGCTGCGCCTGCGCATCGACATCCTCTTCTCGAGTGTTGACCTGCCCAGGACGGTCGTCCTCGTATTGGACGACTGTATCTTCGAAATCTTCGTACGACTCCACGGTAGGGTCCACATTCTCCTTATCTGCGCCAGAGATATGCTGCTTAGGCAAAGGAGCTCGCTCCTTGAGAACCTTCGCCGTATTTGACTCGCGTGCGATGCTTGCTTTGGTGTGCCGACTTTCCTGGAGTGTAGGCGCCTTCGTAGAGATCTCTGCCATACGTTGACGGGTCCTACTCCCCAAGACAGATCGCCCAGTCAACGCAACGGAGACATGGGACTGACTTCGCTCTCGACGTCTCCTGTCGGGAGCGGAATCGACGGTGGCTCTTTCTTTTGTAGCAGGTTTCGGCACGGCTTTGGAGGACTTGCTGTCCTTCGCCACACCCCTTCTCTGTGCTTGCGACGCCTCTGCTTGCCCAGCGTTCTCATCTGATGGAACGTCGAAAGTTCCTCTGCGGCGCTTGCTGGGCTGATCGATGCCAGCAGCCTTGTTTGGGCGCTTCAGAGCGCCGGGCTTGCGCGCACTCGAAGCTATAGTGTTCTCTCGATACTCAGTCACGGGCATCGTAGCGTTGGCTCGTGCAAGATCGCCGGTGCCAAAGCGACTACCCACAGCGGCATCCGTGGGATCTTCCGGAGGTTTCATGCGATGGGTAGATAGCTTCTCAGTGGTCGTCATTGCAGCAGTTGTTCGGGAAGCAGCAGGATTCGAGGCCGGCGTAGGCAGTTGCTTAGACTTCTTCAACGATTTCAAAGCGCCCGTTGCGGCGTCGTTGGTCTTCCTCGCTGCCGGCTCGTAAGTCTTGTCACCGGGGTCTTCAGGCTCGTCAGTCCGCGTCGAGGAGGGCGGGATCCCTTTTCGAGCTCGCAACGCATCGAGTGCAGACGCCTTTGCGGCTCTCTTGGGTCGGTCCTTATCCAAGTCTTGGATTGTCTTTCTCACTGGCTTCGTGCTAGCTGATGGACCTGGTTGGCCAGCTTTGGCCAGCTCCTTCGTAGATGCCGACTGCCGCAGTTCGTCTTCTTGCATGACTTGCAACTGGTTCTTCGCTTTCTGGGCAGCCAGTGTCACGATTGGACCTACGTGTCTTGATCTTGATGACGGAGTTCCCGCCACCGCACTACCTTCGAGGAGATCGCCAATCGCACGTCGGGCTGCACCGGACTTTGCAATTACGACTCCAGTGGCTTCCCGCATCGCTGGTGCCACACTGCCCGCAGGCCCCTGGTCATGGTTTTGACTGACGAACAGCGTCGTTGTTTCAGCAGGTGGAGTCGATGCGACTAGGCTAGATTGCAGCTGTGACACATCAGCAAAGCCCAGATGAATTGCATGGAGCTCTCACCTTCGTCCTTGGGGCCATCTCGGTTAACTGGATCTTTGTCGTACTTCGTGTTGCGCCAGGACTGACAGTGTAAAGGTCCTCGTCGTCATTATCATGATGTACATTGCTCCGGTTTGGGCCGTGAGTCTTCAACCTAGACTTCGACGCTTTGCTCTCTATTTCCGACCGGGTGGTCTCTGCATCGGCGTGGTAGTCACGTCCGCTAGATTCTAATACGCGATCGTCGCCGTTCTGAGCTCCAAGCTTGAGTGCTGCAGCGGCAGCTTCAGCTGCCAGACGTTGCGGAAGGCTATCCGCGATCACGTCGGGGAACTGCGTTTCTTCGACCACTGGGCCACGCGCATGGCTGTGCGAACTTCCTGAATTCGTCGAGCTGGTCTGATGGAGGGAGTCGCTGTCTCTATATTCACCCTTCTCGGGAGTTGTCTCGTCCTCGTCCTGATGACTAACATCCAGTAAAGTCTCAGTCTGCTGTGAGTGCTGTGAGTGCTGTTGGGAAGCCATGGCGAGTGCTTATGCCCCGTGAATGAATCGCGAAAGGATGGGACAACTTTTGGGTGACCCTCGCCGTATTATTCACCAATGAGTGCCACACGTCGCGTGTAGGCACGTCCGTCCTATGAGATGTGAGTGAGTCGAGGAAATGTTCGACTGTACGGACCATATGGCCGACTGCCGAGCACCGTGCAATATGCCTTGCCTACGCGATCAAGTTGAAGTGTGTCCATGAGACATGAAGTGTGTTGGGGAGTGAGGTGCGGACCTCCAGAACAAAACGGCAGGCGCGTCCTCCGTCAGTACCTGTGCACAGCAGGTACGATCGACCCGTGATGCTCGCACAAACTTTACTTCGACGACAGGTGATCACTCGTACCTTACATGAGAGGACCGTATCGAACGCAGGATCCATAGCATTTCTATCCTGCCTTCTCAACGTCATGTTCGGTCAGGCACTCGTCCGCTCTCCGCCTTAGATTACCTTCAGGCGCCTCATCCCCGCCATCAGGTATGGACCTCTCACCATCCCCAAACAGCGGCTTGAAGAAGCCATCATAGCTCATCCAACATCCCTTAAAGATCGCTGCGGTGAGCTGCCTCAGCCACGTCGGCGTCAGTCCGTCCTTATCAGCAAATTGCCTCCCCAGCGCAAAGCACAGCATGATGAATGGCAGCCAAATGCTTAGGAAAACGAATTGTCCCACCCGTTGCTTGTTCGAAGTCAATGTGTACGGTCGCAGCGCATGCAGATAATCCTGATACTCATACGGCAACCCGCACTCAGCTGCGCCATCAGTGATAAGCTTCAGATACCGCGCGGACGGCTGCGCGTAGCTCGTATCTGGTCTCTGGAAGCGGCCACCATCCTTTGGCGGGGCGTCACCGTCCTGAGCTGCTGGCGCGAACAGTGTGTGCGCCTTGAACGCTGGAAGTGTCGGCGCTTGCGGTACTGATGTGGCCGGGTCCGACGAGGCAAAGGCATGGCAGTCGACCAGAATGTCGTGATAGGAGGCGCCACCGCCTTCTGTGGCGATGATGTGAGCATAGTCTTCTGGCGTGACTTCATACACGACACCGATGAGGCCCTTGTGCCAGGAATCCTTCCGGTACTCGCTCGAGCTCGGCTGGTGCGGAAGCAAGGGCGTCTTCTCGTTCGCTGATACTCCTGCCGAGAATGAGGGTCGATCCTTCTCCGCATCTCTCGTTCCACTGTTGGCAAAGCAGGGCTCCGCATACGGTAGTCCAGGAAGGTCGAACGTTAGTCGGAGCGATGGAACTTGAACATTGATCTGAGACAGCGGCTTGATTCCACGCTTGCCTCTGAACGTCTCATTTGAGAGATTGGAACCGTATGCAAGGTAGAGTACCGTTCCTCGCTGCGCGTCCGGCTGAGCGAGATATTCATGAACACTCGGATCGGACTCGTGTAGACCCGCGGCGACATGCGGCTTCGGGGGCGGCGCGATGGTTGCACGTTCTTGTCGCGGGGAGACAATTTGCAACACCCGAGAAAGCCTCTTCTTTAGGCAGAGTGATGAGCGTGTCGTACGCAGGAGAGTGTCGTTCGTTACCGTGTCAGTCATGATGGCGCTTTTCGTGTCTGCTCTATTTTGACAGGAGATACGACTGTCGGGAAAACTCTAAGATCGACGCTTGCACTGCTTTACGACTACAATGGCAGTTGCTTGCATTTAGATGTGTTGATTATCGCGTCGATGTCATATCCATGGTGATGACCAATGCTCCTTCGCTGCAACCGGGCTCGGGATTGAGTGAAGCCGAGCGCCTTTACATGACCGCTCGAGCTACAGATAGGCCATTTGAGACACCAGACCAGTTGTTCTCTGCATCTGATTCACGCTGTGATCTACAATCATGCCGTCCAGTGCCGACGACGGCGATCTCGCCAAGGTCAGTATTACTACGTCCGACTGGACGCATTGCAATCGCTGACGGTCGACCAGGCATTCCTCGAGCTCGCCAAAGGCGAGCGCACAGCCGCTGCGCTCGAGCAGCAGTTGACCAGCATGGAAGCGAAGATCGAGGCGCTGCTAGCACAAGCTGAGCAAGATCAAGAAGCAGTCACGAAGGCAAGGGAGCAAGGGGCTGCCTCAGCCGGCGCGGAGACGAAAGCAGTGGAGGATGGGGAGACTTGAAGGGATCGCCGGATGAATCACACGAGCGGCTTCTTCACGCAATCTTCCTTGCGCTTGTTGGAACGAGCAAGGAGTATGAACGTGACTTTGCGTCAGAACGACCACGCAACATGCCCAGACTCGCAGCGGTACGTCAGACGTCCCGCGAATCTACACAGCACCTATGGTCACTGGCTTCAGACCGTCATTGTGCGCCTCCATTGCGAACGTCAGGTCAAACTTCCCATCTGGTCCCTTCTCCACAACCCCGACCTCTGTAATGATCCCATCGATCAGCTCCGCAGGCGTCACATCGAACGCAGGGTTCCACACATCGATGCCAGTCGCAGCGATGCTCACAGTCTCCACATGCGAGACATCTAGATCCACGCCATCGAAACGGGGACCTTTGATGAAAGTCATCTCCTTCCCAGCTCGCTCCTCGATCTCAATCTCAGCTCCAGACGGTGTCTGCAAGTCGATCGTCGTTCTGGGAGCAGCGACCATAAATTTCACGCTATGAAAGCGAGCTGTTACAGCGAGCTGGTAGGTACCGATCTTGTTCGCGGTGTCGCCATTGGCAGCAACGCGATCGGCGCCAACGACGATAGCAGCGATGCGCTCTTCGCGGCCCTTCAACTTGAGTAGCGCCGATGCCATGGAATCTGTAATCAGCGTGGCCGGAATCTTGTCGTGGACCAGTTCGAACGCGGTCAAGCGCGAGCCTTGATTGTACGGGCGGGTCTCGGTGCAGAAGGCCCGCTTCAACTGGCCATTACCGTGCAAGGATCGAATCACACCGAGTGCTGTGCCGTAGCCTGCGGTTGCGAGCGAGCTTCGGCATGTTGTCAGCCTTTTACTCGACGATTGAGCTAGGTGATGTGCAACTGCACCCACTTACCCGGTATTGCAATGTGTCAGCACACTCACTCTGCCCTCGCCTACGGTCTTGGTAATCCATTCCGCACCGTACTTGCCGATCGCTTGATTGTCAGAGACATCGTCAATCAGCATCTGCGCTGCAGCATCGCAGTACGCCTTCACTACCGACTTCCCATCACTGCCACCTTGCTTTGCGGCATTGGAGACGATTTTCGAGAGCTTCCTCGAGGCGTCTGCCAGATTCACTGCGGTTGGTCGACTCGTCACAAGGTATTGTAGCTTCTCGATGATGAACGCTTGGACTTCTTCGGCCTTGTCAGACAGTTTCGTACTCTGCAATTCGACAGCTAGCGACAGAGCGGCGACGATTGCGATTGCCGGCGCGCCCCGAGTGCGCATCTCTTTGATCGCATGCCAGCCACCTTCGGCTGACCGCACTTCGTCGTACTCTTCTTGGTGCGGCAACTTCAGCTGATTGAGAACCTGCAAGTTTCCAGGCGTGTAGCGAATCGCTTCGAGTACCATTCTCGCGAGATTATCAGACGCGACTCAGTGTTTGTACCACGGCATTGAAGACTTCCAAAAAGTCGAGGGTCCCTTACAAACACGTGCTGAATGGCCGCCGGCAAAATGGTATGCCGATGACGTTAGAATTGAGTGCCCCACCATTGGTTCACTCCAAACATTTCGAGGAATAAAGAACAGTCTGCTTTGACCATTCTACAACGACTTGAGCCAACACCAAGACTTACCTCGACCATCGCCGCCACCATGTCCAATATCACCCTTCAATCAACTGCGAAGCTCAATGCTGGCAACCAGCTCCCCCTCCTCGGCTTCGGCGTCTATGAATCCCCATCCCACCTCACAACTAAGTCCTGCCTCGCCGCCCTGAAAGCTGGCTACCGCCACATCGACACAGCTCAGTACTACGCCAACGAAGCCGAAGTCGGCCAAGCCGTGCGAGACTCCGGCCTGAAACGCAGCGAAGTCTTCATAACCTCTAAGATCATTTCCCCCGCCTCCTCAGACCAAGAAACTTACAACTCCGTCCTCGGCAGCGTGACGAAGATCGACGGCAAAGATGGCTACCTTGACTTGATGCTCATACACAACTCCGCCTGCGGACCGGAGAAGGTGAAGAAGCTCTGGACCGCTATGGAGAAGCTGCACAAGGAGGGCAAGATAAAGGCCATAGGCGTGTCGAACTTCGGCGTCGGGCACATCAACGCCATGAAACCCTACGCCTCAGTCTGGCCGCCCGCTGTAAACCAACTCGAACTCCACCCCTGGCTCCAGCAACGCGAAGCCGTGGCATTCAGCCAGAAGAATGGCATTGTGGTGGAAGCTTACTGCCCGCTAGTACGGAACCAGAAGAAGGATGATCCGGAGTTGAAGAGCATCGCGGAGAAGCATGGCAAGAGCACGGCGCAGGTGTTGCTGAGATACTGTCTGCAGAAGGACTGGGTGCCGCTGCCAAAGAGCGATAACGCGGAGCGGATTGGACAGAATGCAAATCTGTATGACTTTGAGTTGAGTGGGGAGGAGATGAAGGCGCTGGATGGGAAGGATACGGATGGGAGCGGAGCGCTTGTGATGGCTGTGAGCAATGAGTGAGCATCTGCAGCGATGTGATTCGGTGAGGCGCCTCGTGGCAACGAGCTGTTGCGTGCAGATGGCTCATCGGGAAGACAGTCGCGGAGGATTTGCGCAAATCACTGCGTGTATGTAGTCAGAAGGCCAGAAGCGACGCCTAGCAGTGCAACGAGACAGGCGATGCTGCGATTTCGGACATAATGGCGAGTGAGCCGGAAGAACGGCTTTAGTAGATGCGCAAGAGTACGGATCTTGCTAGCGTAGATACGGAGGTACGCTGAAGTGTCTACCATTGCAGACATCACCGTCCCTTGTCGCAGCAATCACTGCCATTTTTATGGTGTACAATCGCAATGCTCGGGTATGAGCCACCGCAAGCGCGCCACAAACGGTACCCATGGCCTTCAACCATGTCACTCCCGACCATCATCTTCTGACCACATCCCGCCACACCAAACCCCCCAGACCCAACTAGTCGTCCAGCGCCGGCGGCTGATGTCCCTTCTCCCCACCCAGCACCTTCGCCTCCTGCTCCTTCTTCAACCCCGGCAACTCCGTGATAGCCTCCTCGATAATCCGCAACGCCTCCTGAATCTGCTCCTCCGTAATAACCAGCGGCGGCGCCATGCGGATGATATTCTGATGTGTGGGTTTGGCCTGCGGGGGAAGAGGGGATACGTTAGCATTACTCTGATCGACGACGTGGGTCTCCATCGGCGGCTGATCGGCGGCGGAGGAGGATGTGGGTGTGGAGGAGGAGGAGGAGGTGGTTGGGGCGTCGCGCTTCACGTGCGCGATCTTCAGGGCGCGGCCTACCAGTAATCCCTTCTCCTTCATCAACATGCA
>JAVRRP010001000.1:0-12155 GCA_036872775.1 Oleoguttula sp. CCFEE 5521 | reverse complement strand
CGAGCTTCTTCCCGGGATGCGGCTTGCCCAGCTTCTCCTCCAGCTGCTGCGACAGCTCACTCCGTTCCACGTAGGTCGTGACGGTGGTGAACGGGACCGAGAAGCATCCTTCCGCATCTGTCGTGCTGTGGACGCTAGGGCGGTTGGCCTCACTGCGGATGGGAGTCAGTCAGTCATGTTAGCTACGCGGCGGGCATACGCTACACACAAATAGATGTGCTGTCCGCCGTTGGTTGTTTGCTGGCCACTCTGATTGGCAATGCGGCTGTCGTGATTGGCGAAGCTCTGCTTTTGCGTCCTCACCGCGAGACTAGTGATTGTCCGCGTCAGTGCTTGCTAACCTCAAGCGTCGCGCACACCAACACAGACATGAGCTGCAAATTACTGACAATTCTGGCTGCTACAAGCCTGATGACTTTTCCATCGGGCTACAGTCTAGGCTGGACGCTGGGCCGACGTGATTGACGATGGCAGCGTGGCTTGTAGGTGGCGTGGCGCCCAGTCCTTTGCTCGTTAGCTGTACATAATGCTTGAACTCTGTGCACACCGCACACCGTTTCCGGCTTATTAACCTCCATCCCTCCGTCGCGGAATCCCTGCGTGCCGCAACACGATGAAAGATACTTCAAACTTGCTACTCAACAGCATTTCTCACAATATCAAGAGTGAGTGTCAGATAGAACCATATGATAGCTTAGCATCGGCGCTACATGCTCAATTGGTTTATTCGTGCGTAAATGGCATATTCGCAGTCTCATACTCAGCAAAAACTCGCCTATCCCTCAATCATGAAACAACGTTGCTCACTCAATGCTCACTGCAGGTCGCTACACGTGTGACAACACGTTGAAACTCTCAAAATAGCTGCATTCCACAGATACTCATCAGTTGACAAGCTATGATGCTGCTCGAACTCTTCTTGGTAATGCCATCAATACCCTTTGTCAAAGATGTGGTACCTGCCAAGACTCAGCCCGGCAATTCTTGCCGTGATCATCTTCAATCTCATCACGTGCCATGCTCGTGCTCTAGACAGTCAATCACCAGAATCTACCCTTCAAAAGACTTGTTCTCAGCCCTGTCCTGAATAGAGAATTGAGTCCCCCGTCCATGCTTGCTTCTAATTTATCGTTATTCGACGCTTGTATACGTGCCTCGATTATCTCAAGCCACTTGAGTGACGTTTTAGTGTTTGGGTGGGCGGCGCCTAGCACAGAAGTCCGTGAGTGTATGCACTTCTTCGCCAGTCCCAATGCTTCCTGCAATCTGTCTTGGTAGTAGTATGTAGCTGCCAGGTTACCCATGCTCGCTAGCGTGTCTGGATGCTCTTCTCCAAGCACTCTCTTCTTGATCTCCAACACCTTCACCTCCAGCTCGGCAGCATCCTCATATCGTCCTTGATGGTAATACGTCGACGCCAGGTTGGCCATGCTCGTCAGCGTGGAAGGATGAGTCGTTATGATCAGGCATGATCAGTGGAGAACAGAGCAGGGTGCTCTGTCGCTCTGTCTGCTATATTACCAAAAGAAGAGAGCGAAACGTCAGACCACGTAATCAACCGTGTGATGTAATGCGCCATGCGGGCGTTTCATCCATGCCGCGGAACGTGACCGTAACGGATATCTCTGAGGTCGTAGAATGTAACTCGATCTCGGCGCCGCTCCATATGCGCTCTCTGCGCCATGCTCTGACGACGTAGCCGGCGTACTCACTTCGGATCGCTGCACGTAGTTCACTGGGAATATAGTAATCCTCACCGTCGCGTGAACATCGACAATGAGGTCGCCTACCTATTGTGAATGCATGAATCTAGTGAATGGATGCTGAAGCCGCGGGATCTTCACCTCGCAGGCAGGCAATAGGAAGCGCCCATTACAATGCACTACATGGCATATGCATAGTGGCGTTCCGTCCTATGCTGCGGTAGCCTCCTAACGCCAAGATGTGGGGGGCTTTCCCGCGCATCGATGTGTTGGCCGCGCTGAATTGCCGTGCGTCGGTTTAGCGTGATGAAAACACTCTAAACACAGTGCATGCATGCACTGCATAGCACTGAGAGCGGTAGCATCGGTATTGACCATGATGATCGAGCGATAAAGCTATCACGAAACAGAGGGGGACCGTGGAGCATGACCGAGGAAAGATGAACCTCACCCCTTTTCACGTCCTCAGGTCCTGCCCTCGACTGCGAGAGATCCTCCTCAGCTAGTCCAGGTGAGCTCTGCGGACGCTTGTCGTAAGCCTCCTGCGGGCTCGTGGATACCGACGCAGCCATATGACCCGTTCGCCGGTGGCTGGCACAACGGCCCACTGAACTCACATCCAATTCACGACACCTCGATCACACAATCCTGGTTGGTTAAAATCCCCACTATGTCAACCCCGTCCGTTCCCGTGGCGCCTCAAGCGACCCCTATCCCGATCGACCAAAACACTCGTTCTTGTCCTTGCGAGGCTGAGACGACAGCGCGACCCGCCAAGCGTCGACGCGTGGAACGCTGTGAGGACACCCCGACATCTACCATGACCCACACGAGCTAACAATGTCAGTATATGTCGATCAGGATGGCACATTGGGTTCCGAGTCCGTCAATGGCCCAATATCTGGAGGAATGAAGTCACTGCTAGATCACCACGTCAAATCCCATGCTGCATGAGCGGTCCTCCGCTCCACAACGCATACTGCCTGCAAACAAATCATCATATTGAGGCACATACAGTAATGACCTCCAAAATGCTGCGTTCACACGATGGCATCTCCAAGTTAGCTCTAGTTCAGATATGGACATTCATTCAAGCTTGTCATCTTTGACTGATGATCAGGCTGCTATTACGACTTGACCATGCCGTGGTTGGTCTGTTGAAGGTCGCGCTGTCAACGCACATCTGGAACGCCAAACCCTGCTGCCATACACTGACCATTCGTCACGCTCGCTGCGCGGGTCAATGCCAAGATTTAACGTCCGGAGAATCACCGAGCCTTAGTCCTGTGATCCCGGAGGTGATGTCGCACGGACCATGTGCCGGCGGTGCATGATCCGTGCGTTCTGCTAATTGTGCTTGCTTCAACTACGCTCCACACCTTCTATGAATCACATCCGCTCGTCAACCCAGCGCTCTCTACTCAAAAGCTGTACCGGAACTACGCGATGCTGTCGACGGAACACAATGCGCTCGCGCCTTCACGGGAATGGCTACGGCAGATATCCTTGTCACACCAGACCACCAATATGACGCTTTACATCGCCGATCGAAAACTCGGCACATGGCGAGATCTTTATGGTGTGGTGTGCTAGAGCTGCCTGTATAACACTCGGCGAGCTGGGTCGAATCGAGCCGAAGTGCTGACGATTTCGAGATTGCAGTGCCACATTTCAGGCCACTTCACCTCTTCCCTAGCTCCAGTTGTCAGACTATCAAAGGCAATCCCGGTGCCTCTACAGAAACCCTAGGCCGGGCGTCCTTTTTGATACAATCACACCGTAGGCAGCAGAGCAGGTGAGAATGGCACGTCCGCGAGCAGCGCACTGCTCAGAGGATGACTTACCCTTTGCCACCAATGCTGCATGGCGCAACGTGATCGCGACAAAACAACCTAGCACGCAAGCTGGGGCAAAGTACGACTTAACGGACAAATGGCCTTGAAAGATCGTATGCTGCTATTCGAGGCTCGTTGGAAGTGATATATCCATCGCGAGAGCACCGTCGTTATCTGCTTTTCCTTTGTTCCAGTAATCTTTCTAGCGGATTCTTACTCTCCTCTTTCTGCTGCTCCATCTGTTTCTGAATCTCCTCTTCCTGCTGCTCGATTTGTTTCTGCTGCTGCTCAAGCTGAGCCTTGTACATTTGTTCGATTCTCGCCATCTGTTGTTTCATCAAGGTCAACTCGCCTTGGCTTCCCCGACTTTTGGCTCGACGAAGGGGTGGTCTGGACGGTGAGTCCATCTCTTGCGAGGACTGTTCGCTCGCTTGCGTCTCGCCTTCGCCAACACTGACTTCAGAGACTATGGATGTCGTTCGTGTATCTGGTAGACGCGATATTGCCTGCTGTATTCTGTGCACATGCAACGGATAGAAATCGCGATAAACAGCGCTTGTGAAATTTGACCCTGTGTTTCTATCTCTGCCGTAGTGACCGTCTAGGCTGTAGTCGTGGAGATAGTATCGATGAAATGTGGTGCGACCATCTCGAATAATGCGGAAGTGACCGTAGATCTTGACCCTCTCATTATGGTGGGAGATGCTGAAAACGACGCTCGGAGGACAGCCGCTGGACTTTGGAACCTTGCCCTGCAACTAGCCCTCACCTCACGGAGCTGTCTGAGACCTGGACATATCTTAGCAAACTATTATGAGCACAAGATCATTTTAGTTGCGGGCCACTCTGAGTACCCGACCTGTCATGCTCGAAGCCTTGCTGCCGCCCTGTCACATAGCCTTAGCTTCGCTTGTGTACCGCGTCTAGCAATGCAGACATCTCGCCAAGATGCTACAAGAGTATGTCTAGAACTCGACCGAGCTATGCGAGCTGCTTGGGGTTAATAGTCTGCAGTCGGTAGCAATACCACCTGGTACTTGTGCCGCGAAGGCGAGGGAGGCAGAATCCTGCAACCCTTTGGTCTGGTCCTCGATATTTTGCTGGCTGAAGGCGCGAATGTCAATTGAACCAGCGCAGGTCACGCACAGCAGATGCTCCTATTCGCCGCCGCAAGTCATGCCTCGGAGGAGGTCCTTCGCATACTCTTCCACGCAGGTGCGGACGAGGCAGGATGCATGGACCCTTTGGGATGGTTCTCGAGTTGTTGGTGGCTGCAGGCGCGAACGTCGATAGGACGGGTGGAGGTCACGCACAGCAGATACCGGTGTTCGCTACAGCATATCGTGGCTTAAATGAGGCTCCCCGCGTACTCCTCGACATAGGTGCGGGCGTCAAGGACATCAAGGATAGCGTCGGTCTCTACATATACTTTCCGCTCTGGAAGGGTATAATTATGTGTTGCTCGAGCGTCTTCCATCTCCACTTTCTTACAACTCCATCACTTTTTAGCTACAGTCGAATCGGATCGCCCAGAAGTCTGTCAGCTTATTGAACCACCTTCGCAAGAGCCATGCATCGTACCATCATTCTTCTGGCTGGCCTCAGCCTCGCCAACGCCGCCGCTATTCCTGACGCGTACGCCCCTCCTGCTGTCGATGTAGATGGCACTAGACGATGGTTCGCAAGCTGCGTGAAGGCTCCGAACTGCGAAGTCTATATTGACGCTCTCGGTCACGAGAACATCCGTTTTAAGAAAAACAGTGAGTTTACAATACGCTATTATATCATGTCCACTACCTTTGCTAACCAGTTTGTAGTGGGACCGGGCTCAAAGTGGTTCGAAGACAATATCATGCCTAACATGAACGGTACCGAGACCTTAGTGACTGTTCGTGACGACGGTTTCCCGCTCGAGGCTCGTGGCAACGATGCCAAAACGGACCTTACTCGGGCCAAGAAGCAGATCGGCTATGGAGATCAGGGTCCGGTGTCCGTGGTCAGGACCTTGACAAAGCACTGTATTACGAATTGTACGTGAGCCACGAGCGCACTTCGTCTACGGAAACTATCACGCCATGACTAAGACGAAACTTGCAGCTTGCAATGTTATTGACTGGACCATTGCCACGAAGTACATCAACAGATTAGCCCAGTTTGAACCTGGCCACCTCAAATTACATGCATCGGGGATTTGGGTGCAGGGTCAACGTGGTAGTAAGTCCAACATGTTCACGTATACACAGGCAATGCCACGCGCTAACATGTTTTCAGACTTTATGGACGCAATTCAGGCGCTCGCAACGAGACACAAGGCATATACAGCCAGACCCATCTTGGACTCAGGCGATCTCGGAGCTGTATATGACCAGTTCTCCGGGACGAGGTTCTACAGCGTCCTTCGTCATGGTGGAGCCGGTATCACCGGGTATGTTACCCTTTAGATCACGTTCAAGGAAGACGATGACGACGTCTGCTCTACGATGATAGGGTTTCTAGGAGCTCTGATGGGGGCTGGAGGAACCATCGCCGGCATAGCAGGTGGTTTTTTCGGAGCTGCAGGAAACCTGATTTGCGATGCGATTGCTTGAAAGAAAGAATTGCATCGCGTCGTCGGAGCTGATGCAACAGATGGTATAGCTGACAGGAGCGTGCATGGAACGATCTTTGCTTTCGGGCGAAGCTCGCGCAGGTGACGGCTGGCTCTGAAGGGTTTGCGCAAAGCAACGGCCTCTCGGTATATATGACATAACTGCGCAATGATTACATAGTGTTCTCCAATTTGATACATGTGCAGGTTATCCTAAGTTACTCGCACAAGGTCTTCTACCTAGCGTGCCGCCTTCGTTCCGTGCTCTAGCAGATCATAGCGATATCCCTCGCACTACCCTCCAACATCGCGCACGCGGACGAAGATCGCTTAACGATAAGGCGAGAAGCCAGCAGTACCTCACCTCACCGGAAGAGAAAGCGCTTGTGAAGTTCTTAATACAGCAGGATGCTCTCTGGCGTCCCGTGCGAATAAGTCTGTAGGCTCGATTGCCACCAGCCTCGCCCGAAGGCGATCCTTGCCGGACAAAGTGGGCAAGCCCTCGGGAGAAAATGGGGCACAGTCCTTCTATGAGCGCCATGCATGAGTCCTCAAAGCGAGCAAGAGTGGGGCGTTAGACTGGAATCGTTTCGATATCTATGATAAGGCCGTGCACTGGTTTAGCGTGATCGGAGAGGTCCTACGGGATCCCATTGTTCTGCAAGAGAATGTTTACAACATGGACGAGACCGGCGTCATGCTCTCCAAACTGAACACTGTCAAGGTGCTTGTTAGTAAGGACAATCAGCACGGCTCTAGAGGTGCGCGTGTGAAGCGAACAACCGTAAAAGCTGTTGAGTGTATTAGTGCCGATGGCAGGTACTTAGATCCTATGATCATCTGGCCTGCATCGACTCACCAAGCTAATTAGATCACCTACCCAACTCCTGGTTGGCATTACGCATACTCCGAAAGTGGATATACTGATTCCTATCTTAGCTTGCAATGGCTTAAACTTGTTTTTGATCCACAAACCAAAGAACGG
This sequence comes from Oleoguttula sp. CCFEE 5521, assembly GCA_036872775.1. Taxonomy (NCBI): domain Eukaryota; kingdom Fungi; phylum Ascomycota; class Dothideomycetes; order Mycosphaerellales; family Teratosphaeriaceae; genus Oleoguttula; species Oleoguttula sp. CCFEE 5521. The sequence goes on along the minus strand of JAVRRP010001000.1, from coordinate 5,045 downwards.
GCCAAGCAGGGACCGCGTGCATTGATATGTGATGGCTTCGGGACACATGAAACTCTCGAAGTCTTAGAGCTCTGCTTCCGAGAACAACATCGTGCTGTGCCGCCTTCCATCCCACACCTCGCATAAGCTTCAGCCCTGTGGTATTTCAGTGTTCGTTCCACTGAAGGTGGCCTATAGAGATCAGGTAGAAAGACTGGAGCGAGGGTGCGTGGGAACAATCGGCAAGGAGCATTTCACGTCCCTCTATAGCCGCGCCCGGAAAGAGGCATTTACGTCTCGGAACATAAGAGCTGGATGGGCCAAGGCTGGCCTTTTCCCCTTCAATCCTCTGAGGGCGCTTTGTGACATTCCGAAGCCCGTAGCTGAACCAATCGCTCCAATGATAGTGGAGACGGCCGGGAGATGCCATCCGCAGGACCCAGTAGCGATACCGCACACACCTGTAACGCCAGGGTCAGCGGGAGCCGTTGCGTCACTGCATGATCTGATCAGAGCAGATACTCGTATGTTTGACGAGGCGAGCAAGCAACGTGTACAGAGGCACTTGCAGAAGCTCACCAATGCCACTCAACTCTCCTTCGCCGAACTTACCCTCCAAGAAGACCAAGTGAAGTTCCTGACTACGATGAACAATGAAGCGAAGGTTCGCCGCAGGACTAGATCAACTATAATTGGAACAGCGAGGGTGATGCGCTTTGGGGACCTCGAGTAGGCACGAGTAGAGTGCGTTGCGAAAGAAGCGGAGAAAGAAGCCAAGAAGGCAAGGCAGACTTCGAAGCCAAAACTGACAGTAGACGAGACCGCTGCAGGCGAGGGAAGACGTGGTCGTAAACGCAAGGACATCGCAAAAGAAGATGTACCAGAGCCAGAGGCCGATATGACGGGAGTTAGCCAGGCACAGGTAGACGGGTCAGGAACTGCGTCGGAATTTTTCATGGCCCCAGTAGCGCGGATATGGTATTATAGGGTGCAGATATGATTGGGTGGTCGTGGGACTTACGCGTAGCGTTATGTTCATTCGTCATATTTACTTCCTAGCAGACTATCAGAGCCTAGCCCCGCTCGCCGTTGGCTGTGTTGAAGTCGTTGGATTACGCCGTGAAGCTCGCCGACTGCGTCGGCCGGTCCATAACTTCCACTCTTTCTCGTGGAATGTGATTCATGGAAAAGATATGGAGTGGCGTTGTCCACGATCTGAATAAGCGCACGCAAGAGCGCTATTGCAGCATGAGATGTTTGCAGCGTAATATACTACCATTCGTCGAGGGAAAGAGGTTGGTTGCAGTCGCAGTCGCAGTCGGTGACGTGTCTGCTCGCGCTGATGGCTTGGCACGCTTTCACAGTACGGTGAGCACGGATGGCAGTGCCTCTCCGAGTACAGCATGTATAAATCTGTTCGAAATGAAAATGAGATACTAGCGATGGCCATCGGGACGAACATAAAAATCAGCCCCCGAAAGACCGCAGTAGCGTTGCCAGCTCGCCGATCGGTAGCTTAAAGAAAATGTAGGACAAGAGCGGCGTTGATTGGAGTAGGCAAAGCTATCGGGCAGAGTGTTCGGCCGAAATCCCTTATCGTGACATCGGTTTTGTATTAGTGGTTTCAAGGAAATCATCGAGTGTTTGATTTTGACTTGGAGATAGTCCAGAGGGCGGCTGTGGCATATCAACAGATATGGTCACGGGCCGGCCCGAGGGCGCGAGACTTCCCTGCTGCTGCTGCCTACACTATGATGTTAACAACACCTTGGACCTCATTGGCAACAGCAGTACTGCTGTACTGTACACGCTAGCTAGGACTGCTCTGTCAGAATGCCGACCTCCACGAGACGGCATGTGCATCGCGCCTCTTCCGAATCGGACCCATCCAGCACGGAGTTTGCCTCAGGTGCGCCCAGCGTTCGCTCTGAAGACCGTGATTCCTTGGAGAATGACGACAATGACGAACCCATACCAGCAACACTTCCCGGCATTGTTCGACAGCTCATGGTTTTGCAGCGGCAGATGGAACATAATTTCGGAGATCTACACAACGGCTTGCGAGACACGAACACACGTTTAAATGAGCTGCGAGTAGACTTCAACGAGCAGTCTGTACAGCTTGGCCAGCTGAAGGCACAACGGATTAATCAAAGAGCAACTCACATCAACAACCCAATTCAGCCAGTCGGGCGCGATGACGGCACGCCCATTTCGACCGAGTTATCTCGGCGATACAAGCATGTTCACGACTTCCTGCGTCTCAAACGCCGCGACAATTGGCAGGTACTAGCTGAGCTTCATATCTTCTACGGCCCAGAATCATGGCCCACCTGGGGATTCAACCCCATGTCATCCTGGGATGAAAGTGATGTAGAAGAGCCGCTTATGACATACAACACTTTGGAGGACGCTATTAGCTGGGCACCGGATGACGCGCTACAAGATCTTGCAAGGCACCTCGGACTGAATCATGAGAAGATCATGACCCATGTCGAAGAGTATGAGAGCTTGCAACAGAGACGTGCAGCTCAGAACAAGCGGGTAGCAGCAGGCGAGTTGGCGTCTTCGAAGAGGGGGAAACTCTCGATACCAGAGCGACAAGAAGTACATACATCAAAGAAAGAGAAGGTGAAGCAGCCAGCGTCTACAGATTCTCTGTCAGGGAAGCTAGAGTGGGACACCCGCGTTACAGAAGACCGAACACCAGAGTCTCAACGGCCTCGTGTCAAGGATGCTCCTCAGTCTAATAAGCCGACGTTCTCATCAACTTCAGTCGCGACCTCTGACGATCAGCTCCCAGCACGCACGAAACGATGATCACCTACTACTGCTCAATTTGTACGTTCGCTGCTGTACTGGTTTCGAATATGACTCGGTGTTCGCTGCGGTAGTAAGATGGCCAGCCGTCGAGAATGAGAGAAATATCAGCTTTGGACTGCGAGACGCACCTCTGCATGCTGCCTATTAGACAGTTGTGTTCTGACGTCCGTCCCTGTATAGCGAGACACACTGTATTGCGAGACGCTTTTCATTCCTAGCTTCTTGTACCTCTTAAGAACGCAAATATACATACAACATATATCCCTTACTATTCTCTAGCAATCCCTCCACCAGATAATTGATGCACGATAGTCCTATACGTGTAGTACATCGCGCTGTCGGCCGATCAGTTGCTGTTATCCATCATCGCTCTAGCTCTTCACCCTCCGCAGACATAGCAAGCGAGGCAGGTGAGGTCGAAATTAGGTGCGCTATGTCCGCCGCAGCGAGCGGGACACACTGAATCAATCTGCAGGTCATTGGGACCGTTAGCGGCCACTATTTCTCAATTATAAGCGTCAGGCTGGTTGTTTTAAGGAACAGTCTCCGACCCCGCCCAGCCAAGGCTGCTTGCCAAGAAGAAGAGCCGATACCGCAGATGGCTCCCTCTATAATCAGATCAGAGCGCTTCGGGTGGACAGAAAAGTTTGCCGTAGCACTGTCTGCGATGATGTTCTCATACTTTTGGCATGGAGTATGGTGCCTCGTCAATTTCGACGTGGGAGTCAGAGATACGGCATGAAAGTTACTGAATCAACTCTGACATAGCCGAGATAACTTATCGTAGATTCTTCGACGCAATCTCAAAGTGAATCTTTGGGATACGGGCCAGGCTTTACGCATACCCCGCGCGCCCTATACCACACTTCTAAAGCGTTCGCTCCAAACCGGCTGATTTCCGGATTCCCCGATCAGCGGCGCAGGCCTCAGGCGGCGTCCCGCCCGTGCTAACCCCAAGTGCTAGCAGTGGAAGCATCAGGAAATGTACAAATCATCAGCTGATCGGCAGTCGTCGCTTCGCGTCGGTCCGAACCGCGAATCTCAATCAACCAGAGCTCTCTCCACCAACGTTCCCATTCTCATTTTGCTGACGATACCTAGGCCAGTCTGGGATGCCAGAATCTGTGAGAGACCATGGCATGTTTCGATGGTCTCCTCTCATGATCAACGTGTCCACGTCATGTCGTTGCTTCTTTCGCTGCCGCCTGAGCTACTTGTCAACATCCTCTCTTACCTCCCTCGCGCCGATATAAAAGCATGTCGCGCGGTGTCGCACGCGTATTGCGTACTCGCGACGCCCCTCATCTTTCAAGAGATTCCCTTCCACTTCGAGCCCGGAGGTTGCACCAGTCTCGATCACATCGCTCGCGTGCCACATCTAGCCTCTCATGTTCGCACGATTCGGCTCCAGCGGGCGAAGGGGATGCACCGGTTCGATAGTTACGATGCTTGGGAAATGGCGACGATCTACGAGCATCAGCCCTGGGAGGATCTTTATGGGCCCTCGCCACCGCCACCGATAGATGCAAGACTTATGTTGCGCGGGGAATGGGATGAATTGGACGCTCCCGCGCGTGAACGCCTATACGACGAATATCAACAAGAAACCCAAGCGACCGATGAATACTTCGCGCGATTCGCGTCGGCGGTTCTCGCAGCCGCATCGTCGCAATACTCCGAGCCTCCGAGCCCTCTCCCGGCCGACACGGACGCTGCGCATCTCCTCCGCTGCTATGGGAGGGCCTCCGAACTACTGCGACATGTCCAGACATTCCTCTACGCTCCTGCTTACCGAGTCGACGAGCTCCGCTGGGGGGAGACATGGCGCGGCGTTGCTTTCCACGTCTTCGCGTTCGTCGAACTCGGCTGGGGCGACGAACCGTACTACGATGCCATCCAGCTCTTCGCGGCGCTAGCCTTTTCTCACTTCCCATCAGAACCACTCGCCCTCCAGTCGCTCACGCTTACCACACAAGGTGGCGCCTTTTGGACTGTTCCACACCTGTTAAGACTCCTATACTGGATGCGTGAGTCACCAGAGAGCCGGGACTCCTTTGAGCACTCGGACTACTCTCGTCTCGAAGGTGCTTTGACAGTGGATGGTTGGGAGCATACCATCGAATAGATCGAACATCTAACGCGAACTCTCGTCGCGACCGAACAGAGGTTCTTGTCACTCGTCCGCCTTGAGTGCCGTGTCGATACCCTATGGGATGGCGGAGGACGCCGAGGGGACGAGGACA
>JAVRRP010000999.1:0-12177 GCA_036872775.1 Oleoguttula sp. CCFEE 5521 | reverse complement strand
GCCACTCCTGAACGTCGGACTCCGCATGTGCGGCTGGGACGACCACATCGTGAAGTACTTCCTCCTCGGCAACCCAATAGTCTACTGGGGCAGCACACTCAGCATCGGAGTCTTCTTCCTCATGCTCGGCTGGTACTCGATCCGCTGGCAACGGGGATACAAGGAGTTGAGCGCGGAGCAGATTGACCGGTTCCATTATGCTGGTATCTACCCGGTTATTGGGTGGTTCTTGCACTACCTGCCGTTCATCGCCATGGCGCGTGTCACGTATGTGCATCACTACTATCCTGCGCTATACTTCGCCATACTCTGCGCTGGCTTCTGCGTGGACTGGTACACGAGGGATCTGAAGAAGATCCTGCAGGCGGGCATCTTCTCGGTGCTATATGTGGCTGTCATTGGACTTTTCGTGATGTTCAGGGCGATCAGCTTCGGAATGGAGGGCAACAATCAGCAGTGGAAGCACTTGAAGTGGCTGCCTACTTGGCGGATGGTGGACTGAGAGCACTAGACGGCAGATTGCAGGCATGGAGATGGCGTTGGAGTGATGGGTAGATGAGCGATACGTATGAGTTGTACCAACATTGTGAAAGTCTTCGAGGGTATCATCTCGCTTGATTGCCGGTTGATGATGATAGCCGCGCGATGGCACAGCCCATGCACCGTGCCATCCGCACCAGTGCTACTATTGTTCCCTCCGGCCAATCTGCAAATATCGCCTTGGCATTCCAACCCACCGCTTGCCGGCATGCGGTGACTTCTCGCCTTCAGTTTAGGCAATTTATTGCCCATCTGAGCCGCGGGGGGTGCTCACACTCGACTCGTGGAGCTCGGAGCTTTCGTCAAAGGACTTTGGAGTATGGGACCGCTCTCAGAAGAGAGAGCTTCCCTTGCGCAAGTATAACAATACTCACTGTAGCCAGATCTGAACTGCAATACGGCCGAGAGCGAGTGTTTTGCGGCTTCGTAATGCGCATTCGAACGCTGGGATCCGAGACGGGCTTTCTCACGGACGCCGCAGTGCCGGAGTCTGCTCTCCCAGCCATGTTGATGGGAGCACTGGCACCCTGTAAACTTTTCGGAAAAGTCGACATGGCGTTGGTAATTCGGAATCGGTTCATCGCTAGGTAGCTTCCACGAATCGCCGTGATCGAGATTGGATGACGATGCGCGTCAATCATCGACGCCTCAAAATTGTCTCCATCCCTCTCCGCCCACAACCATATTCTTCGCCGCTTCTTTCGCCTTCTCCGACTTCCCTACCCATACTGTAGTGGCGTCTTTGATTTGCTCTGTCCCAAACTTATTGAGAAGGTAATCTTTCAGAGCCTCGATCTCCCGCCCGCTCTCTTTGACAAGCGCTTCCTTGTCTCCCTTCCCCTCCTTTCTCAGCCCTTCGGCCCTCTTCACAAACCCCTTCGCTCCCTCAAGCCCTCCATCGCTTCCCCACACTTCCTGAAAGACCTCACTTTCGCTCACATCACCGTACCATGCATCAGTGTTCCTATAGTCTCCTTCGACTCTGTGGAGCAGTCCATGGATGAACATTGCCTCATACGCCGGTGCGGACTCCATGTGACGGCAGAGGAAGTGAGCGCTTGATAGATCGGCATTTAGAATGTGTAGAAGAGCTTCGAGAGTTGGATGAAGTGAAAGATTTGTGATCGCGTGAGATATCTGCTTTGAGTGCGGGTTTGGTGAAGGGGACGGGAGGATGGGATATGAGTAAGTTGAAATTAAGTGATTGTAGATCGAAGTGAAGGAATTGAGCTCTGATGTGGAGGGCGCCATATTGGCCGAATGAGCTGGATCGCGGTGATGAAGGGACGAACTGAAAGCTTTCCCTGTGCTGATATAGTCAGCGCTTCTTGTTGGCTTCGCCGACACAATGTCAGCGTTCACAGCATCAGCTAGTCATGTCTGGACATGTCGGCGTCAACGCCGGGTCATAGATGTCCAAGCTTTTGTGCATGAACCATGTTCCTGCCCCGATGTCCACCCGAAACACTCTCGTATGGCGGCGACAACTCTTCCGATACAGTCAGAGGTCAGTTGTGTTAGCATAGAGGGTCTGCGGCAGAGATAAAAAGGGTTCGACGTTGCTGCTGATCAAATCGCCAAGGATATCAATTCAGATCATTCACTTATAAACTTCCCAATAGGGAAAGAAGGACACGTGCCTCCCCAGAAAGTTGGTTGCTGCCGGCTGCCGGCACCAGGATCACATGGCGATCAATCGTCATGTCTACTCCGCTAGCGCGTGTTGAACGTGTCCAGGATTTGAGGTTGGAAGTCCGCAGCGAGAGGTGATGAAGCAGCAGAGGTAGTGTATGCTCCCTTTCTCTTGTCTTTCAAACCCTGCGCGCCATTCCTAGCTGTCATTTGTACCTAACAGTCAAAGAACCACCACCAATCCTCCAGTCATGGTGGGCAGATCCAATTTGACGAAGGACAACCGCAAACAGAGCTTTATCGACGATGATCGCCCAACCAGCCCGACTGCACAGAAGAAGACGCGCCCAAACGATCTTGAGTCGAGAAACAGCGCTCGATCAAACGGCAACGCGAAGCCAAGGCCCGACGTATGGCGCTTTAAAGACGCCGCGAACCATGCATTGGCGGACAAGCGAAGAGATGAGTTGAAGAAGGCGTTAGTGGAAGGCATCGATAGGCAGGAGCTGGAGAAGTTCCGCAAGAGCGACGACGAGCTCAAGGAGATCAAGGACAAGAAGATCCGCAAATACTACGAGGGCGTGAATGATCGCCTCAACGACTGGCTTGAGGTTGACGCCATTGTCACAGCAGTCGCGGACGACGTTCTCGAGTCGATGGACCCTGATCCCGACCACGATGGCGAGGACGAGCGTGGTGGCGGGTTGCAATCAATGGCCGGCAACATTGCCTCCTTCCTCCCAGAAGAGGAACAAGAGAAGCGGCGCGCGGCCGAGAAGAAGGCAAAGTGGGCAATCAACATTAACGTCATCGCCAATATCATCCTCCTGACAGCCAAGCTCGTCGCAGCTACGCAATCCGGCTCCCTCTCCCTCATCGCCTCACTGGCAGACTCCGCGCTAGACTTGCTATGTACACTCATCATCTACTCCACAAACAAGATCGTCGCCTGGCGCATCGGCGCACTCCAGCGCAAATTCCCCGTCGGGCGCAAGCGCCTCGAGCCCCTCGGTATCATGGTCTTCAGCATCATCATGATCATCTCCTTCGCGCAGATCCTGCAAGAGTCCGTCCAGAAAATCATACCGCTGGAGGGCAAAGCCGAGGAGCTGCCATGGGCAGCCATCGGCGCGCTGCTAGGAACAATCGTACTGAAAGGCATCATCTGGTTCGGCTGCATACCCATCAAAACGACACAAGTGCAAGCCCTGGCGCAAGACTGCAGGACCGACGTGATCTTCAACTCCCTCTCCCTACTCTTCCCCGACATTGGCTTCAAAGCCAACGTCTGGTGGCTCGATCCCGCGGGCGCTGGGCTACTCTCGCTCTTCATCATCTACGACTGGGGCCACACTGCCTTTGAGAACGTGACGCGCTTGTCTGGTCAAGCGGCGGACGAGGCGTTTTTGAAGAAGGCTATGTATCTCGCCTATCGCTTCTCGCCCGTAGTTGAAGGCTTCAAGTCTGTCACGGCGTACCATGCTGGAGACGGCATTTGGGTGGAGTTCGATGTGCTGATGAAGGAGGATACGCAGTTGAGGTATTCGCATGATGTGGCTGAGACGCTGCAGTATTGTGCTGAAGGTATGGATGAGGTGGATCGAGCATTCGTGACCTGCGATTATAGTAGCAAGGGGCCGACGGGGCATGCTGTGGATGCTGAGAGGACTCATTGAGAGGGTCATTTGGAGGGCTATACGTTGCAAAGGCTGTTGGGTAATATACGGAGGAGGTGTACGTTTGTGAGGTGGAGGTTGGTGTAGCATATTGCGGCGTCAAGAGCATATGTACAGGATAGCATATCGACAGCATAAGTGTCCAATGGTGTTTAGGCTGCTGAGCACTATATTTAACATCCCAATGATAGTCCTGTTGTTGTCGTCCATACCGAAGGCGAGGGTTAGGGATGCTCACCCTAACCACATCTTGGGGTTAAGTCTTCCAGCATCAAAACCGCTACGACATGACATCAAGTTGTCTGAATAGCCGTACGGATCCGCGACAGTGATTGTGACCCTCATGACTGGATGTCTGCCGATCTTGCGCGGATTTAAATCAGTTTCGGGCCTGACAATGGCAAAGATGTAGCCGACTGTCACTCGGAATGTAAAAGGTAAGACAGCGTTAGAATGTAACTCATGATTCTCACGCGGCATCTCGTCGTTGGATGGTGGGAGAGCATAGAGGGTGAGAGATCCGAGAAGCACCAGCACCGCAAGGCCGACAGCATTAGGTATACATATATATACAATACCAGCATATCACAAGTGCCGTCCAGTCACGTCAGCACCTGCAGCAACAGCTCCATCGGTCCCTGCCGATTAAGCCGCAAGGACACGATCTTTCCCCTGGCCAGCCAAACATGCGACAACTGTCAGGCGCGCCTTTAGGAGCTGCCAGTCACATTGCTTATAGTAGCGGTCTTGAGCGTCTCGCTATGGATCTCCGTATCCGACTCGGTCAATCGAGGTGCCGCTGCATTCCGATACCCAGGCTGTGCGAGATGCTGTCGGATGTCTATCGATACAATGCCTTTGCAAATGCCGACAATCCCTGCGATGTGACTCTGGTTGCGCAGTCGTCACGTCGCTCTTGGCACAACAGCCGAAAAGATGATCGCGTCAGCGGTCGGCGTATCGCACTGGCTTGCGTCACTCGCAAAGCTTCCGAGCATCTCTCCAGTGCAGCGGGGCAGTCGACAAGTGCTCACACAGAGCACTGCCTCATTTCCCACCAGCCAGTTCCTTCCTCACCCACCCTTCCAAGCCTCCCTGCGCAATGATGTCCTGAACATTTGGCGGCAGCTCGCCAACACTCTGCTTCCACTCCTCGCCATCTTCACCTTCCTTGACCACCACCTCACTCCTCGCGACATCCCACGTGAATGTCCAGCCTGTGCGGATCGTCAAGTCTGATGCAGCGGTACTAAGAGGAGCAGGCGGAGGCGAGTCGAGAGATTGCGTGTTCTGCTCTGGCTCGGTGATCGCGGGAGGCTTTTTGGAAGCAGGAGAGGATGAAACCGACAGCGCAGGGAAAGCAGCTCTCAAGCGCTCAATGAGTCTCGGCACCTCAACGCCCATAAGCGCGTTATTGATACTATTGCGTGAGAAGATGTTGCCGAAGCTGCCGGCCACAACCATCGGGATGCCCTTCGCCAGTACAGCCGTTGCAGCCTGCTCTCGACTGCTTCCGCAGCCGAAGTTGAAGCCCGAGACCAGGATATCGCCCTTCTTGGCGATGCCGGAGAAAGCTGGGTCGTAGTTCTCCATCGTGACCGTGGCCATCTTTTCAGGGGAGGAAGAGAAGGCATCGTCGTAGGTGTATTTGCCAGGGTATATAGCGTCGGTGTTGATGTTGTCTGCGTTGCACCAGAGGATCTCGCCAGTGACTTTGGCTGGGAAGCCAGGGAGGATGGGCGTGAGGGACTTCGTTGCCGATTTAGAGTCCGCGGTGTCCTCCGAGGCAGGGCTGAGCTTAGCCTCAGCAGCTGAGATGGCAGCATCGGCGTCTGCGTTGAGTTTCTCGAGAGCGTCTTCCATTGACAAGGTGGTGTAGCCTCCTTCGCCGCGGGTCACCCCTTCCCATCCCTCTTGCTTGGTGAACCAACCTGGACCGGCGATCTTGCCCTGCAAGGCGCTTGCAGCGACTACTTCGGGAGATGCGAGGTAGGCTTTGGCATCTGTGCTACCCATACGGCCCTTGAAATTGCGATTCGAGGCTGAGATACCTACTTCGCCAGGCATGGTCCGCAGCCAGATGGTAACTCTTGAGCACCAGCTTCGACCAGCGCTTGCCAGTCGCCCTGCTCGATCGCTGCTTGTTGCTCAGGCAGCGAAGCGGCAGCAATGTAGAAGTTCACGCCAGAAGCGATCTTTGGAATCTTGCCATCATTGGCTTTGGCAGCGTCTTTGAAGACCTTCGCGGCTGCTGCAATGTCACTGCGCCGGCTGTTGGTACACGACACGAGATATGCTTTGTTGACTTTGATGTCTTGCGCCTCAAGCTCTGACAGAGGCGTGGCGACCTTGACGCTGTTAGGTCCGGAGACGTATGGTGGAAGAGTCGAGAGGTCAAGGAAAAGCTCCTTGGCGTACTTCGCGCCCTTGTCGGCTGCCAATGGTGCGTCGAAAAGGTCGTTTAGTCGTTCGTGGTTGAAGCGAAGGGTCGTTGGACTTGCGGTCTGCGACGCAGTACCAAATATCGATGCGTCAGTCGCCTTGGCTCGCAGCCAGCCTTTCAAGATGTTGTCGATTGGAAACAGACCGCTCAGAGCGCCCCATTCTGTGGTCATATTGGCAATGGCCAGTCGATCGTCTACAGGCAATGTCCTCATAGTCTCTTCTGTCCCGGTAAACTCGATGGCATGGTTGAGTACCTCGTCATTGTTGAAGAGTCCACATAGTGCTACGATCACGTCTTTGCCAGTGACACCAATCGGGAGCACACCAGTCAATGTGACTTTCGCTATGGGTGGGATCTGCCACCATGTCCGTCCCGTAGCCCATATACTTGCTGCGTCTGTCCTCACTACAGGAGTGCCCAAGCAGCCAACACCGCCGTACATGTTGGTATGGCTGTCACTCGCGACTGCCAGTGTGCCCGGCCATGCATAGCCCTCCTCCACCATGATCTGATGCCCAATGCCTCGCCCAGCCGGGTAGAAGTCTACTCCTTGATCCTTCGCAAAGTTCTCGATCTGCGAGTACTTCTTCAAGTTCTTCTCGCTCTTGTTCTGCACATCATGATCCAGAGTCATGACTATCTGGTACCGATCGTGGATCTTCGATGCGCCGATCGACATGAACTTTGTCGCGACGGGCCAGGAATTGTCATGGGTCATGCATTTGTGCGGCGACAAGGTGACATAGTCGCCAGACTTGACAACCTTGCCTTCTGCCAGGTCTAAGCTGTATCGCTGGACGATCTTCTCGGTGAGGGTCTGCGGTGTTGTTGGGGCGGTGGTCGACCGGCTAAGCAGCTCAGGCGAGACGCTCTCGATCTGAGAGTGAAAGGCACTGATCGGCTCTGCCTGTCGCGCTGGACGTGCTGTCGTGATGTACCGGGGTCGATGATCGAGACATGCTGAACTTCGTTCCGTTCGTATCGTGGTTCCTGCCCTTCGCCATGCTGAGATCCTTTGAAGCGGGAGCCGACTGGCGCACCGTAAGAACGCCATGTTATGGAGTCCACGGAGAGCCCTTGCTCCAGACAGTGTACGGGTTCACGACTCCCTCTCTTGGAAAATCTGAACGCGCCTGTGCTACTACAAAACAACTGCAACAGTGAGTCGTATCCCTCGGTGTCGGTGAGAGATAGTCGATTTGTTAGCGGCTTCTGATTGACTCTCACAGTCACGGCAATAGGGCACCTCGCTGTCACAGCTAAGCCGATAGTAGCATTGATTAAATGTGAGGTTCTTGTAGATGCAGAGGTACCGCCAAATATATCCAATGCTCCACCTCCGCGATGCGGTGTCTGACGGTTGATCAGTGGTACCAATTAGGCTAATCCCAAAGTTGAGTGCTAAGTTCGATGGTTTTGATAGATAGCAACTACGTCCACTTCGCTGCGCATTCGCCGTGACTTCGTAGATATTACCACTATCACCGTCACCACTACTACCGCCTTTGCTACCTATCCATTAAGTCGATTCGTTATCGCTTAGGCTTCGCTAGGAGTCGATAAGGAAGGGTACGACTTATAGGCTATAGTAGGAGGTAGAGGACTTTTATACGTTCTATAGCCTCTATCGAATAAGTAGTTATAGGGCCTTTAGGAGGGTAGCCGTTAGTACGGTGTTTAGTAGAACGGAGGAGGATAGTAAGTAGGCGGCGGCTCTTACTACGGCGGAGGTAGCGATAGCTATAGCACTTAACGAAGCGTAGGAGCAGATAGACGAATTATATAGCGAAGCGGTAGACCGTCTAGGGGATACGGATAGCAAGGTAACAGATACGACTACTATAGTACGTAGCGAAGCGAAGTAGCAGTTTAACGAATACCGTAGCGATACCATATAGCAGATATAGATTGCCTACGGTAAGGCGGCGGAGCATACGAAGGAGTCTTATAGCGAAGCGATATAGTATTCGATTAAGGTGTATAGTAAGTCGATTGAGCGGCTACACGAGGTGATAAGTAACGCGGCGGAGCATCTAGAGGAGTCCTATAGCGACTATGTAGATAGGCGAACACACGGCGAATCGGTCGTATATGATGCCACTACCGCGCGGAGTCGAAGAACTCAGCACTCAACTTTGGGATTGGCCTAATTGGTACCACTGATCAACCGTCCATGTGGACCTCGGAGTTCGAGTTCCCTCTGCGGACTTGTTCATTGGAAGCCCATCTCCAATGAACAAGTGCTTTGATTGACCATCTGTCGCGCATTGTTAGCCATGAATACGGCTCAAGTACTTCGCCCGCGCCTTCTGCGGCCACAGCTGTCCCCGCGCTACCAATGTCTTCGCCGCCATGACTCGACCCAGACTCCGAGCAGACCTCTTCCAGCTGCCTCCATTTCACCTGCTCAGGCAGCCCCAGCAACACCGAGAAAGCCCTCCAAATACAGCAACACGCGCCTAACATGGCTCTTCGTCGCCTTCGGCTCCGGTCTCGCCGGCGCCGGCCTAGCAGTCGACTATCTCGTTCCTCCTCCGCTGGCCGAACTCGGATCTAGAGAGGATAGGCAGCTCATGGCCGACTTGAACAAGAAGATCGACCAGGAATTCAAAGTCAAGGTACTGCGGGGCAAGTGTCTAGGTGTGGCGAAGCAACTCAGGGGCGAGAGGGGTGGGTGGGTAGAGGTCGTCGCCCCTCCACCGAGTGGAGAAGCAGCGGGAGTGGGGCAAGGGGAGCGCGGGTCATTGATCAGCACGCTGCAGGGCTCGAAGGGGCTGGGTGTCGAGAGGGTTTTCTGGGATCGCGGCGAGCAGCGCCTGGTGGCTATCGTGTGGTTTGGCGGCGCGCTGTCGGGATGGCCTTCAGTCACGCATGGTGGGCTGATCGCCACGATACTCTCTGAAAAGCTCGCTTTGGCCGCTGCGTTAGCACATGGTGCGGTGGCGGATGTAGCTGATGCTGCGACACCGCAACGGCTGCCGGGCTTTGGGGATCATGCGAAGATGCTGCGCCCTGACGAGGCGGTAGAGGAGCCGGCGCAGTTGAGTCTGAGTTATGTGAAGCCTACGTACGCGAATGCCTTCTATGTCATACGTGTTGGGAGGGCTGTGGCACTGGATGGGGATCCATCGAACATCGTACCCCCAGAGCCGGCAGAGGGCCATCACGAGTTCGAGGCGATGCTTGAAAGTATGGACTCGAAGACCTGTGTAAAAGCCAAAGCAAAGTTCAAGGCTCATTCGAAAGTACGAGAGGCTGAGGAAAGAGTGGAGAACGCAGTGGAAGGAAGCTATGAGGCTTTCAAGCAGTGGATGTGGCCTAGTAGACAGCAGGCGATGGCTTGACATCCGGTATAGCATATCGAACCGCGGGCCTGTTGCTGCGCTTTGCGCCGCGACACTACCCATGTCCATCCAACGTCGTACTTCCTTGCGCGCGTAGCGCCTCGCCACCGAATTTGTATCCCCAGGCCACAAACGCAACATAGATGTCGTTGATGTAGCCTTGGGCGGCGTACTCTTCATGTATCGAGTCAGCTCAGCCCTTACTTCTTCCCACCGATTAGACGCTGGCTCCAGTGAAGTCCGAGAGCCCAATGGTACAGTCTACATTTGTCAGTACGCTTACTTCCAACCAATGACTGGAAGAGTATCACTTACCGAGCATCCACGATCTTGCCCTTCTCCTTCGAGAGAGCTGGCAATTGGTTAGGCGTTTGGTCTCGCGTGGGGCTCCGACTGACCTGGGTACAGAGGACTGGAGGACTGGGGATCACGTACCTTGTAGCTTGTCGTACAACTCGCTCAACGGCACGATGATCCGCTCAATGTGCTCGCCGGCTTCGAGATGTTGCTCAGGCTGCTCGTCGTTCTCGCCCAGGTGCACTTCGACCGTGACCATCTGCATGTCGTCAATAACTAGTAGTTGCCTAGTGGGAGTGACTCTTCTGACTTACCTGCATGTTCGCCGTCGTCAATCCCGGGTCACTGACAATCGTCGGACTGCAATCGACGACCTGTGTTGTAGCACGTGTCAGAGTCCACGTACCTTCATATTCGTTGCCGCCATGCCAGGTTGCGAGGAGAGCACAGGACTGATCCCACTTACCTAGATCGATGTCAGCATCATCCGTTCACTCGTGCAGATTAGACAGTCACATACCTTGCCCTCATACCCAGTCTCCTCCTTCAGCTCCCTGACAGCAGCCTCCTCTGGCGTCTCGCCCTCGTCGATCAGACCGGCGGGGAACTCGACGCAGAACGCTTCGACGGGCGGTCTGTACTGTAGGATGATCATCGTGCTGACGGGCTTCGACGGGTGGTGAAGGATTGGCGCAATGGCGACGGCATCGATGCCAGTCGACTTGCGGGTCTTGCGTGCTGCTGCCTCCCAGACACGTTGCTTGCCATCCTGAGATCGAAGTCAGATTGAGTGAGTGGTGAGGTGGCTTCTAGAGCATTAAACCTGATCGGTCCACTGTATTGCGCGTTAACATCTTGGCTGCGATTGACTGGCATGAGATTGAAAGTACCTCGATCTTCCTCAATTCCGTCCACTTCGCCTCGTCAGCCGAGAGTGGACTAACGCGGTCGATTGACGGTGCCTGGGGCATTGTGAGAGTGCTTGACCACACACGGGGAGTGACTGTCTGATTAAACTGGAGGAGTCGTTGGGATGCACGGAGCGCTCGCATTTGTATGTCGAGCTGAAAGTGTTGTAACGATTGCTAGTCAGTCTAATCACGAGCGTCACTGGGATCGAAGTGAGGTCATGACTTCGACTTTATATGGAAGTCGCGATGCGAGCTCTTTCCTGTCCACGCCAACGAACATTGTCTGGACTGCAATCTGACAAGACAGGCATTCAACAGCATCATACCTCTTTAGGCTGACGCCGAGAGAAGAAGGATTGTCTGATGATCATCGCATCGCCACTGCTAACTGAACTTTGGACATGGATTCAATACTTCCAACCGTACTACGATGGCGAGGACCTTGCGACCTCAACGAACGAATGCAGAGGGCCTTGATGGGGACGTATATGACCCTGCCTCCAGGCGTGGTCCAAGAGACTCGAAACAAGATGGGTAAAGTGTAGTAAAACAGAATCCAAGTGAATGCAATCGCTTATCCCGTTACTCCGTCATGAAAGTGATACCCACTCGACTCGCACGCGCAGGTATAGGTGTTCGGGTATGTCGTGTCCTCTCTCCCGTCCCCGTCCTCTGTACAGTCACCTTCGCACCACCTCGTCTGGCCCCTCTCCATTATCAACGCTTCGCTTCCGCATGCGCGTTGCCTCAACACTCTCTCTAGTGCTTCGACGCGATCACTGCGATCTCGAGTCAGTCTGTGTTCGTCTGATTGCTCCGAGGCGCAGCTCCAATGCTGGTGCCTGCTCTCTAGCCTCATGTTTGCGGTATGTACTCACCACTCGGCACAATGATAACAATCAACAGCACAATGATTCCCACAATAATACACATCCTCATCTTCATGTCCTTCCACCACATCTGCTTGCGCACCCTGTTCGCGCCTCGTCTGAAGCCCTGCGCCGAGGTGGCGAGGTTGTCGGTCTTATCCTGCAATCTGTTGATATTCTCGCCGCGATCTGAGGCCTTGACGAGATTGGAGCGCATCTGGTCGACGGCTTTGGCGACTTCCTGTTGAGGACAGGGGTGGTTAGTATGTAGTTGCCTGCGATCCGGGACTTGGCGGAGATGCGCATTGGAGGCCACGGTAAGCATACCTTCTGGATCTCCTCCGGGCGCGTGCCGCTCGTGCTGCTGTTGCCGTGGTTTTCGTTCTGCCATTGTGGCGGGGGGTCGTAGAGGGCGTCGCGGTTAGACATGTTGGGCGGAGGGGGTAGGGGTTTGGGTGCGCT
>JAVRRP010000998.1:0-12183 GCA_036872775.1 Oleoguttula sp. CCFEE 5521 | reverse complement strand
CGGTCAACGATACTTATTCACACTTCTTGGGTGCATCGTTGGCATCATCGGCCTCGCCATTGAGCTTGCTCAGCCGAAGGCTGCTAGCGTACGATACGCTGGCATGTTCTTCTTGACGGCTGGAGGATACATCGTCATGCCAATTCAGGTCGTTTGGCTCGCAATAAATGTGGGCAAAGGGTATAAGAGAACAGTAGCGTTCGGAATGGTCATTGCAGTCGGCAATTGCGGGGCGTTCATCTCGTCGAATGTATTCTTGACGTCGGAAGCGCCAAAATACCACCTCGGATTTAGCGTCGGCATGGGAATGTTCATGCTGGCGACGGTGACCAGCACACTGATGTACGTTGGTCTGAGGCTGGAGAACAGTAAGCAGACCCGGCGTGCGGGGAACGATACGCTGGGTGATGAGGAGCTAACTGGGGAGAAGCACCCGGACTTTAGGTATTACTTCTGAAGCAGCATAGTGGTGAAGCGGATGCGAGCAGCAGAACATCCTATTACCACCTAATGCTAGGATTGTCTGGCCAGAATGACACAAATCCACGTCCCATTCCAATAGGCTGTGGAGGTGGTGTAATTGCTCGGCCAAGGCGATTGCACATTCGAGGGCAGAGACGGAAGAGGAGTGCAGGTCGCACCTTCGGGACCATGTCTTCGTAGCCGCGCTCAATGAGCGTCTGCCTCGTTCACTTCCTGGAGATTCAGCGGCTCGAAGTCCTGTCTGACTGTAACGTTGAAGGGCTGTTCACAGTTTCTTCCGAGCGTGAGTAAGGCAGCCATCCTGTCCACC
The DNA here is from genome assembly GCA_036872775.1 of Oleoguttula sp. CCFEE 5521. Taxonomy (NCBI): domain Eukaryota; kingdom Fungi; phylum Ascomycota; class Dothideomycetes; order Mycosphaerellales; family Teratosphaeriaceae; genus Oleoguttula; species Oleoguttula sp. CCFEE 5521. The sequence goes on along the minus strand of JAVRRP010000998.1, from coordinate 11,390 downwards.
TCGTCAACATCTACAACTTGCACCAGCACGTCACCAAGGTGGCCGAACAAGCCAGTCATCGCAGCAATGCGCGCATCCTGATGTATCACAACGGTATTCATGACAACGCTCCGGTTGTCCAGATGTCGTAGTGCTCGCGTGTCAGAAAGCATGGCCCGGCGATAGACTCTTAGATGCGCCAAACCATCCTCGCGCGGGTAGCAACCATCAGGACTAGGCGGATGCGCAAATATTGCCACCTTTTCGCCTGGATCTGGCTTCAGGCAGGATCGTAGGAAGGTGAACATTATCGATGCCTTGCCAGACAATCGCAGCGCGTCGAAGCTCAAAGCACGTAGAGGCATGCCATAGCCATTATCGTCGTATGTAGTCATTGCACGCCAGTTCATGTGGACCGAATCCCGTTGTGAGTCCTCCCATCGATCGTGTATTTGGAGGTAGCTGCGCCATTTCGAGTCCGCCGGATGTAAACTGAAAGGATAACTCACACGGCCAGTCTCCTGAGCGATGCGACGTTCCTCACGACAGGCACTCCAGACGGCCGGGGGCCGTGTGTTCATGCTAGTGATGTGATGCAGCCAGCAGGGAATCTCACCCTCCCCTTCGACTTCATAGAGATCGTATTCCGGACGGTTAGATTCGCGGACTCGGTAAGGAAGACAATACCCCCAGATATATTCGCGAAGCTCGCGCGGGAGTTGCGGAAAAGCTGAGGACATGGTCTGTCGAGTCGAGAGGAGGTCGATTTCGATGTGTTTGGTTTGGTATGCGCGCCTCAGGCAATACAATTGCAGCCTTGGCCTGAACAAGGATCTTCTGTGCAACGAGGCACTGCGATTCAATCGCTCCGCCTTTGCAGATATCGAATCGCAGTACCAGAGAGCTGTAAGAAAGCCTACTCATACGGTGCGCGAGACGATGGTAGCGTGATAGAAGAGGGATTGAACGCCCGTTTTTGACATGGCCGCACCATTTCGGTGATCACAAAGAAGCACGCGGTGTCGACACTCCGGAATCTATCACCATGGTCAAAATGACTTCACCACTGCACCTTGAACGACAACGAGGCCGCGTCAAGTTCAATCGTACATACATGTTCCTGGCCCTACGTCGAGGGTGGTTTGAGCTCGTAAGCGTGGAAGACGATGCCCAAGTCCAAGGACCGAGCTACTACTGAGGAAGAATCGAAGTACAGCTTGCAGCTGCTGATCGTGTCCACGACGTGCTGGCGTTCATCGGCGACTTCTACGGCGCAGCTCGCCCTAGCTCAAGCATTACAGCTCCTCGTGCGCCGGCCGACTTCAGTGACGGCACCATCGTGACTGCTTGCTATCCGCATCAGTCTTGTTTCAGAGGCCAATATATGCTCCACGATGTTCGATACTAAGACTTCTGCAGGCCGGTCGCGGCAGTCTACTAATCTGCCGTATTTTCACGTGGCAGCCAAATCTCTCACTGTTGGGAGAGAAATGCGGATTGTCTCGGTGTTTGTCTGCCATCGCTACCAGGGAGCCCGTGTCAATATGTCGCACGGCACATTGCGCTATTCGGTCGTTCCTCATGGGTAGGTCTTGTAGCTCTCAGTCCACTGATGTCGTTGACGACGTAGCAAGTTCGCGGGTTGTATGACAATCAGATTGCCCGCATCAAGACCTCTGGGTGTGGCGATATCGCTGGGGTGTGGACGACGTTCATATTCATACCTAGTCAATGCTCCGGATGAATGTGCTGGTCTGGATTGAAGCCTTACAATTGCCGCAGTCCAATACGACAGTTTTGTCTCGGCGTTTGTACACATTCAGAGAGAGACAAATCTTGTTGACCGGCGGCAAGCGTCTGGTGGTCATGTCAACAGCGTGGGGCTCGAGCTGCCTTCTTGATGGAATGGCAGCTGCAGCCGCCCCAAAGACTCGGAACAGTAAAGTTTGCCACGCGGAGGGGTATTGCGGGGTTCCCGATTCCACCCAAGGGCTCGACTACATGTACCAACGGGCTCAATCCCATGCTGCGAATGGCATGGACTTCTACTTACGGTGATCCGGGCGAGACGGTAATAATCGTCACCAGTTGGATGGAATGTTCGCCTCGTAAGTCACAGGTATTGCTGCTCTTATACCCTCTCCTTCGTCGTCTGGTTCTCATTCCTTGTTGCCTTCGACGCGACTAAGGTCTATCACTACTATCTCTCCCCGGAACCCAGCCTCATGACCAAGCGAAAGATGGCGGCCGCAGACGTCCAAACCAATGGCCATGTGAAGTCGTCCAAGTATGGCGACAACATGGTCAATGGCCTTCTGCACAAGGAGCAGAAGCCCAGCGCACCCGCAGGGAAGAACACCGACAAAGACGAGATTCAACTAGTTCTACAGAGCTTTCGACTGCTCATTGCCGACTTATGTCAACAGTTCAACATGGGCCATCCGGGTTCCGCAATTGGCATGGCAGCGCTAGGCGTTGCTCTCTGGAAGTACGGCATGAAGTACGCACCCCATACGCCGACGTGGTTCAACCGAGATCGCTTCCTACTATCGAACGGACACGCGTGCCTTTTTCAATACGTGAGTGGAACGAGAAAACTGTTCATTCAGACCCCCGATCTAACACTTCGCCAGACAAACCACTACTTGGCGAACTACAAAGCAATGACCTGGGAGCAGCTCTTGTCGTATCACTCCGAACGGCCAGACTCACTCTGCCCAGGTCACCCCGAGATAGAGCATGAGGGCGTAGAACTTACAACAGGGCCTCTCGGTCAAGGCATTGCCAATGCGGTTGGTCTTGCAATCGCGACAAAGAACCTGGCAGCAACCTACAACCGGCCTGGTTTCGATGTCGTTAACAACCACACTTGGTGTATCGTCGGCGATGCATGTCTCCAAGAGGGTCTTGGGTGCGAGGCTTTCTCTTACGCTGGTCACCTGAAGCTCACGAATTTGACCGTACTATACGACAATAATCAGATCTCCTGCGACGGCAGCGTCGATCTGACGAACACGGAGGACGTGAACATGAAGATGGAGGCATGCGGCTGGGAAGTCTTGGACGTCATGGACGGCGTCAACGATGTTGAGGCGATCGTGGCAGCACTAGAGAAGGGTCGCGATGCGAGCCGGACGAAGCCACTGTTTGTCAACATCCGCAGTATCATTGGCGTGGGTAGCGCAGTTGCTGGCAAGGCCGTCTCGCACGGTGCACCGCTCGGCACACAAAACATTGCCGACATGAAGAAGGCGTATGGCTGGGATACCGAGAAGAAGTTCTACCTACCAGACCAAGTCAAGGACTTCTACAAAGACATTCCCCCACGAGGTGAAACGTGGGTGTCTGAATGGAACGAGCTTGTCAGCAAGTATAAGCAAGCTCATCCGGATCTTGCAACCGAGTTCCAAGCACGCGTTGAGGGCAGGATACCATCAGACTGGGCCAAGAGTATTCCCACGAGCTTCCCGGCAGAAGACACACCAACGCGCAAAGCCAACAACTATGTCATGAAGGAGGTGTTCGGCGACATCAAGGCATTCATGGTCGGTACCGCCGATCTCACGCCATCTGTGAACATGACCTGGAAGGATTACGAGATCTTCAATCCTCCAGACTTGAAGCCTACGAGTAAGTCAACAGTATCCAGCTAATATCGCATCGGCACCACTAACACCTTGCAGGCGGATCTGTCGGTAGCTATAAAGGCCGCTATATTCACTACGGCATTCGTGAACACGTTATGGGAGCCATTGCCAATGGTCTTGCTGCGTACAATCCGGGCACATTCATTCCGATAACATCATCATTCTTCATGTTCTACCTGTACGCTGCCCCTGCGGTACGCATGGGAGCCTTGCAACGCCTGCCGGTCATTCACGTGGCAACTCACGACAGCATCGGCGGTGGCGAGGATGGCCCCACACATCAGCCAGTAGAGCTTGCGGCGTTGTACCGCGCAATGCCCAACATGCACTACATTCGGCCAGCGGACAGCGAGGAGGTTGCAGGTGCATGGGAGGTCTCGGTCAACTACAAGCACGGCCCCAGCATGATCTCGGTGAGCAGGCAGACGCTCCCACAGACCGGTCTGACCTCGCGAGAAGGGCTCAAGAAGGGTGCCTATGTCGCCAAAGAGGTGCAGGACGCGGACGTTACACTTATCGGTGTCGGAGCTGAGTTCCACTTCGCTGTGAAGCTCGCGGAAAAGTTGGGGTGCAAGGCGCGCATCGTCTCATTCCCCAGTTACGCATTGTTCCGCGAGCAGAGCAAGGAATACCAGCGCTCAGTTCTGCGACGAAACGAAGGCATTCCAAGCGTGGTCATCGAGCCGTACGTCAGCCTCGGATGGGAGAGGTACGCCGACGCTGGGTTTAACATGCGAAGTTTCGGGCACAGTCTGCCTGGCAAGTACATCTACGACTACTTCGGTTTCAACATCGACAGCATGAAGCGGAAGACGGAGACCTTTGTGAGTGACTGGAAGAGTGGGAGCATTGAACGAGGAGAGTATATTGAGCTTATCGATGGACCGGCGCACTGAAGACATCTTGAAGGGAGCTACCATTACCTGAGAATTTGTATATACGCTGCGCAAGCAGTTTGTCTTCTTCAGCGTGCGGACAACCGCACTGTAGTTCGTAAATGTGACACCCAGAGCATCGGTGATGCGTCACTTTGGGGCAGTACAGATCGTCGATCGTTCTTGTACCTGTCGTTCAATGTGTACCGCGACGTGGGCGATGTCAGCTCTCATAGCCACCCGCGGCACGCCAGTGGACAGTACACACTGTGCCGAATAGTCTTTTGGAAGAGCCGAACTCCAGACTCGCTCGGCATGTCGGCATGGGGTTTCGTGGAGACCGTACTGAGCATCTCCTGCAACCGGCGACCTCGAAGTTTGATCGCCTGACGTCACGAACAAGAATGCGGACGTTGCGACCTCACGACAGTGACTCTTAGTGACTTTAATCCACTGCCGCTAACTACTTGCCTCGCTGCCGCTGCATACAGTGACAGCCGGTGATCGAACGTCATTCATTTCGAAGATAAAGTTGATTCAGCTGACTGACAACGTCTGGCCTCTAGCGCTCACATGACATTTCGAAGTGGCAGGGACTGTAGCAAGGCTCATGCGCAGACTGCACCCGTCGCTCGTCCAGCCCCACGTCCATCTCACCCGCACGCCTTCGCTCTGCTGAGCAATCCGGAAGTGCACACTCCTGTCCGCTCTTCTCATGGTGGCCGCAAATCGCTATCGTGCGCAACATTCGAACAAAGAACTTCGGATTACAAGGTGCACTGCGAGGCTACTTTCGGGCGGTGGTGCTACCAGTGGAGAGCTGCCATGCACTAAGATCGCCAGACATTCGCCAAATTCCTGGCTCTTGCGACTTGAGTCCTTCCGCATATCCGCGTTCGCAAGCTAGAGATGACGGTCTCAGTTGCTTCGGCGCTGCGTCCCACAGTGAGGGAGCGCATGATGGCGAAAGCCTGGCAAACGTAGTAGACACTGAAGTGGCACTCGCACCAGTTCTACAAGCCCCAGTCGACGATTCACTGACCATCACACGGGTGCGCTCGATGAAGCCGCATGTGTGAGGTTTCGAAAGCCACTTTTGTCGGGGCGTCCACGTGTCGACCGAAGTTGGGAAAGGCGCCCTTATCGGTCTCGGACGACACTCCCCATATTTCCATGGCCGTCTCGACATCTTTCTTGGCCAGACTCGCGTCTGTATCCCGCGGGAAAAGTCACGAAAGCCGTTAGTCTCCCTCCAGTGGCCTAATGTACTGCATGAAGCCCGCTGGCGTTTTCGGCCACTGCCGTTATCGGGAGGACTCTTCTTCCGCTGACATGCTCGCATATATTGTGCTGCAACTCATGTAGCGCGCCATCAAGGTACTCGGGCTCAACAGTCGGCTACAGTGTTTTGCTCGGTCAATGGCAAAGCCCAGATCTGCTTCTTTCCCGAACGGCATCAGCTCGTGGCCGTGATACGGGCGACCTCATATCGTCACTTTGACGCCAGTGTATCATCGAGATCGAGGCAGTGCTGTCTGTCTCGCGATGAAGGCACTGTGCGACATCGTTGTACTGGAACTCGGCTGCATGCCCGCCGGCTGCAAGCTTTCTTGTGTATTGGACGCGATTTGCAAATCCTGTAAGTCGCGAGCGCTGTCAGGCTCGTCGGCTCAATTCCTCTTCTATACGACGCCTTCGATAAGCCAGCGCTGCAGAAGCGCTCGCGTGGTCGCCACCACCATCGTCGCTTACGGAGAATTAGTGCTACTTCAGTGCTCATGCAGCGACCTGTTTCAGTCATGATGGCACGAGTGTGAGCTAGGTGGAGTAGGTACAGGTTTTGATAGCCGCACAACGTGGCAGCTCACGAGCACAAATAGACGTGGTATCCCAAGCTAGATGCATGCCTTTTCCTGTGCAGTCCAGCAAACACTCTTTCTCCATCTTGCATAGATTTCCAGCTCACTTCCACGACGACGACGACTGCTCCTCTGAACACCTTCCAGCACTTAGCTCTTCACCATATCCGCCATTACGATGAAGATACTCTTCCTCTGCACGGCACACAACTCCCTATCTCAGCGGCTGCAGCTCACCTTGTCCCGCTCCCATCATGTCACGATCGAGTATGCATTATCAGATCAGGTCATGATTGACGCTGTCGCCTTGGCACAGCCCGATCTTGTGCTCTGCCCCTTTTTGACCACGATTGTCCCCAAGGCAGTCTACGAGAGAGTCTTGACACTCATCGTCCATCCCGGACCGCCTGGAGACGTCGGACCCAGCGCACTAGACTGGCTTCTTATGGGCGACGATGGGAGCGTCGACAATGCAGACGAGCTTTTGAGGAAGCTTGATCAGGAGCCATGCACTGCTGGTCGTGGATGGTGGGGTGTCACCGTCCTGCAAGCTATCGAAGATTTCGATGCTGGTCCAGTGTGGGCCTACCAACAATTCCCTATCAACATCGACGAGCCAGGGCTCACGAAATCCGCACTCTACCGAGGCAGCGTCAGTCGTGCGGCGCTCATCGCATGCGAAGCTGCAGTCACGCGTATCGAACAGGCTGTCAATCGCCTGCCTCAGCATGGCTTCAGCAATGCAAGACTTTGCGCTCGAACTGAGTATCGCATACTTTCGGTTCTCGACGACCATCCTTTTCAAGGCGGACGACTACACCACAGGCCATTGCTTAAGGCAGCGTCTCGAGACTTCGACACCACCCGACACACGGCACAACAGATATCTCGTCGCATCCGATGTGGTGACTCGCAGCCCGGTGTGCTGAGCAAGATCTTCGGCGCCAGTATGTACATCTACGGCGGCATCGTTGATGAGTCACTCGGTGGCCGGCAGGAGATGGCTGTTGCCGGCATGAAGACAACGATACTTGCTACGCGCGGGGACGCCGTCTGCATTCCCACAGCTGACGGGAAGGGTATATGGATCACCCACATTCGCCGGCCGAAGGGCAAGAATGATAAGGCTTTGTGGCCGAAAGTGCCAGCGGTGTTCGGGCTTCTGCAGCTGAACCTCATCAATGCTGCCATCGTTGCCTCTTTGCACGCACCAACACCTGCTGACTGGTCGCTCTCTGAGCTTTGCACCTTCCAAGAAATCTGGGTAGATGTCGACGTCGATGAGCATGGCAACCGAGTCGCCTTCCTACACTTCGACTTCTACAACGGAGCAATGAGCACCTCTCAGTGCTCCGAGTTGGTCAGTGCTATGGAGTACATCATCACTCTGTCAACGCCAGAAGAGCCAATCCGGGCAGTCGTACTGATGGGAGGCGCCTACTTCAGCAATGGCATCGCCCTCAATGTCATAGACGCTGCCGCGGATCCAGCCCAAGAGTCGTTCATGAATATCAACCGCATCGATGACGTCTGCCACCACCTACTGCATGACTTCCCGGAGAATAAAATCACCACCATCGCTGCAGTCCGTGGTAACGCTGCAGCTGGTGGCGTCGCGCTCGCTACCGCATGCGACTTTGTCATCGCCAGCTCCGAAGTGGTTCTCAACCCAGCCTATCGCGCTTCCGGCCTGTTCGGCTCGGAGTACCATACGCTGTCATACTACGGTCGTTGCGGAGAAGCAAAAGCTCGCCACATCCTCAATGCGATGGTGCCTATGAGTCCGCTGCAAGCTCGCCAGATCGGGCTGGTCGATTTCATCTTCCCTGGTGCAGGCGAAGTGCTTGACGATCACATTCGCAGCCACGTCTCACTTATGCTGAGAGACAACGTTGGTCGGCATGGGTTCTGGAAGAAGAACGTCGATGTCTCGCCTGCCGGGCTTGCGAAAGCACGATCGTATGAGCTCAGCGAGATGAGCAAGGACTTCTGGTCACCGCGAGCTACCCGCTACCACACTCGCCGCTTCGACTTCGTGAGGAAGGTAAAGCCGACTAGCACACCTCTCCGCTTTGCACGTCACCGTCGGCAATCGCCTAGCCAGCTGGATGAAGAGGAGATGCCTGAGTTCGACAGCGTCGCCGAGCACACTCGCCGCGCCGAGCAAGAGATGCTCACCCAGCTTCGCGCAGCTGTGTGGTCCGATGTCAGCACGCAGCTAGAAGACTGGGACGAAGAGCGCGAGCAGATCGCAGCCAGCGGGAGGAGACTGCCAAAGCTCATCCTCCCGCAAGACGCCGTCACACCGCCGACGCCGACAGAGCTCCTCACGCCCGTGCTGTCGGCCGATGTGACTCCCTTGATTTTTGCCAAGGCTTTCCCACATTTGCTGCCGATGCCACCGAAGAAGATAGAGACGCTGTTCAGCTGTTACTATCATCCGCTTGACTCTTTGCTCACGCCGCCCGAGTCGCCGATGCCGGGGCGCAATCGATTTGAGGAGAGGTTTGGCCAGTTCTGAGGAGAGTGTCGATTGACAAGGGAGGGCCCTCTATACATATGACATGAACGGACTGACAGCTTGTGGTCATTGCGGTCGGGATTGGAACTTTCCTACGGCAGTACAACTCCTTGCAGTTTGCTGTGCCGCAGCCGTGAATATCGTTGCGGGGAAGTCGGAGGTACCTCACTTAGTGATTTTGGTGATACCACCCTCCCCTGTGCCCAATTGCTGCCGATATCTCATCTTTTCATGTTGTTGCCAAGCCTGTGGTTTGAGGTATTGTTGGTCGTGTAGTAGGAGGTGTTGTTAGTACAAGATAAGTCAAATATAGCGTGCAGCACGCACGCCAAAGCCCTCGAGCAAAGTGCGTGCTAACAACGCTCCGAGCACCGCTCCTACAAAGGTCTCTAAGGCGCGTAGTAGTAGTAGTAGTCGTGCTCGCTCGCACTCGGCTCGAGGTAGTAGAACGGGGCCGCAATTTGCTACTTCTATACGGCGTGTAGAAGCATTAGTAGATACTATCGACGAAGGCTCGATTTTACTAGGAGCTCCGAGCTCTAAGCAAGGTAATAAAGCCGGACCTAGGATAGATAAGGATAAGGATAAGGAGCCTTACCGGAGCCTAGATTATACGCTAGAGCCGGTAATACCGTTAGTATTCTAGTTTAATACTTAATAGCGGATCTAGTAGAAGAAGGATACCTTAATTACTACGCCTCGGCGGTTTTAGTCGTTACTAGGTACTACCGCAATTAATAAGGCTATACGGTAGATAGATAGTAAGGTTACGAAGCTACTAGGCTATAGCCTAAAGTAGATTAACCTCGCTATCGGTTATAAGAGACTCGGTCTAAAGAGCTAGTTTACTAGCGGTGTTAGTGACTTCCTAATGCTTATAGATAGGCTCGGTAAATAGAGCCTTACTAGTAAACCTAGCCTAATTATATACGTTAATACGTATATAGTTACTACTATATAAGTAGTAGCCTCGTCGTCGACGTAATCGTTATAAGGTCGGAGAAGTACTACTACTTAGTAACTCGCTATTACTAGTGCAGTTTCTAAGGAGCTAGTTAGCTCTAGTAACCTCGTAGAACGGCTTACTTCGCGATAGATATACTCGGTTAAGAACTGTTCTCGCTATACTAAGCTATGTTACTAGGCAATCCGTAATTCAAGGGAGCACTACTATCTATTGTACTTATAGATCTTAACCTCCTAGAGCGCCGGCATTCGTGCTAGCACCCTCGATATCGACGCTCCTTCGGCTACGATAGTATAGCAGATAGTAATAGAGAGGGCGAGGCTATAGGTAAAGCGGTTAGGTAGTAGTAGTAGTAAGAAAACTAAGAGCTTCTCTAGTAATAGCTTTACTATTAATCTAAATACCTTAAAAGGTAAGGCTAGTATAGTAGATACTATACCTACCTCGAGTCTAGTACGTATACTACCCTCTTAGAGCTCCTCTATCGAGCTTAGGGAGCAGTTCTTTACGTAGTATAGCGTGTAGAACAGTTAGCGTAGTAAAGAAGCCGCTTTAGAGCGTATAGCCGCAATTTTCGGTATAAATAGGTTCTCGGTAGAGGGTATTAGTACCGTAGACCTCGCGGAGTAGAAGGACCTTAATCTAGCCCCTAGGTATCGTCGTCGGATACGGTATACTATAAAGGAGTAGTTATTAGACCGTAGTATACGAGTGTCTAATTCTAAGTAAGTAGAAGTCATAAATTCGAGGTATACTATATCTAAACTTTAGTACTATATAACACTACGATAATATACTCGTTTCCTAAGCGGTTTAGTATAAATTAACGCTTAGATTTAGCTCTATCGAATTATATATCTATATGCTACATATGTCGTCCCGTTATGTCGCTATATTATAGGCTCTATAGTAAAGCCTAATACCTTAGGCTTCCGGCTATAGCCGGCTATAGCCTATCTACCTCCGAAGTAGCCCCGGGCTTTAGGTATCTATACCCTATATAGCTTTATTAGACGATAACATTACGTATACTATACTAAATAAGATAACGCGAAGTATATTATTATATATAGAAGCGTAGCTATATACCTATATACGTAGAAGTAGCGTTTATAGTATATCGGAGAAGTTATAGTATCTAGCTTAGTAGATACCTAAGGATTAACGAACTCAATTCGGGGACAGCGAGGTGAATTAGGTTAATATACTAGCTCCTACTATATAATCTCGTAACTACTCTCCTTAAACTACCCTAGAGCCCTACGGCAGCCGACCTCGTTAACCGCGTGCATTAGAAAATCCCTAAAGACCGGATAATATACTACCTCGTCGATATACCGCCGGATCCACGCCTTTAGCACGTTAAAGGACTACTTAATTAGGTTAAGATCTAGTAAATACGGAGGTAGGTACTCGAGCTTTATACTAGCCTACTCTATAAGCCCTAAGAAGCTAGCATTACGGTGGATAGACGCGTTATCTATAACAAAGATAGTATTAGGGCTATACTAAGGAATAATACTATTAACAAACTACTCGTAG
>JAVRRP010000997.1:0-12185 GCA_036872775.1 Oleoguttula sp. CCFEE 5521 | reverse complement strand
TAGCGAAGAAACGGCGCTGACAGCTCATCTGTTGCAGGCATTGGGTGAAGCGCAGGGTGTCAGCGTCCATATTGGCAGGCGATATCGTCATTCCTGCATGTAGAGTCGCTTGTATGAGTTGTTGAAAACGTAGGTATTGGCCTGCGAAGTCAACTTGCGCATCTCTGTCATACCAGGCTTCGTTACTGACCGTCGTGCTGGTTGTTAGTCTATTGGCCGTGATGGTACGAGCATAGCTGTCAAACCCCGAGCTGCCTGCAGGAAGAGTCTGTCGAGCAAGTTGGACACATCGTCTGTCCCACTCATGTGTCTGCTGTACACTGTTGAAAGCCAGGAAGTCAATTGACTCCGCCGCTGGATTGTAGTCTATCACAGAAGTCACCACATCCAGCGACAAACCACTAGCGCGGATAGCATTGCTGCGCTCCGCTGGTTGCAGACTTCGTGGATTGCCTGTGTTATACAAGCCATCGTCAGCACCTTTCGCGGTAAACACGTTGACGACAAGACGTTCAAATTCAAGGCGGTGTTTCGGAATCGCCCATTTGCCTTTCTCAGTGAATCCTGCGCATGGCATATGGATTGCCTGGTCGTCTTCTCTGCCTCCACTTCGACCAAAGAACCTCGTGCCTATCGCAAAGGTGATCTCGCGGGAGGAGAAGTCTGGACACCAAGATGGTCACCCTGGAAGCCTGTCTTGAGTAGCGACATGATTCAGTAAGCATTCCCGCGGCTGATGTTGAACGTAATACTATCCAAATATCGAAAAGACCTGGCTAGCCGGCATCGAAGAACTCAATGCAAGATTTCGTATGGTCCCACGATCCATCATGGCAAGCATACCGATCACCATGTCTTGGGGCTGCGTGGCGTCCCGTCGCCTTGTGGGTAGAAGTAATGTATCGAGAGATACTGCCCAAGCAGACTCGTTGAGACGACACATTCGTATCTCGAAAAGACCGCGAACAGCATGCAGATCCTCCGACACGTCGACCGCTTGCCTTGACTTCAGCCAATTGCTCAACCCTAATCGCTCAATGGCGGTAACAAAGTGCTCGATCTGAGCCCATTCCACACGGTGACTACCATACAGGACTTCCGCTTTTGGCGGCTTGTACGCATAGGTTCTGCAGTCCTTGGAGTATGCGACATTCTTGGCCACAACAAGCTCTTGCAGTGTCCACAGTCTTCGCTACCATGACAGCGTCAAGAGCCGTGACATTGTCTGCCAGAAGAGATCAGACGGCTGAGGCAAACATACATTGCTGAAGACAGAAGAGAGCCAGCTGTCCAGTGCCTGTCGATCTCGTGCCCCGGGTCCATCTAGAATGACGCCCAAACTACTGTTCACTTCGGGAAGATAGCTGAAACATTTGCTTTGTGCAGAGCTGGCATCGCTCAGCCAAACCCAGACTTGCCCGGCAAGTTCATAAATGTCACGCATTCCGGGAATCTGAATGTCTTTGTCTGTATTCGAGTGCTGAGCGATACATGTGGCAGCGATCCACAGAAAGTGGCTCAACTTCTGTCTCCGCATCTGCCGAAGGAAGTCTCTCAGATTTGCAGTGATCCATATATTGCCGCTACGGTCCGGTTCTACGTTAATGATTGTTTCTTTGTTTTTATCCAGCTTATTCGCTACATTTACGAGCCATAAAGGATAGCGCCCGGGTTCCTTGCCCCAGCTATAGGAAAGCGCGGTGTAATCGCGGGAGCCGGTCATAGCCTCCATGACATCCAATCCATGCTCAAGGATATTGACCTTGATGAAGTCTTGTACTGATCCTGTAAAGTACCTGGAAATGTTGTAGAGAGAAGCCTGCCAGAGAGCGCATCACCTTCATCGTTGAGATCCAGACGGAACAATCGAAAGAGCCTTGGATCCGGAGCATCATATACGAAGCTCTTCATAGCGTCCTGCACCACCATGGAGAGTTACGACTTCTACACTCTCCCACAGACTCCGGTCTTGCGTCGGGAATGCCTGGAAATGGGTACCTACACCTCATTTAAGGGTACAGCGATTGTGAACGCTGTCAACGGTACTTCTGTGTTCTCCTATTTCACTTGCTACTTCCTGAAAGGCATTTCACTCATCATTGCCTATACCCCTTCATTCCATAATTTGTCACTGTACCTCATGTGGTCCTGTAGTGTAGCCAATGTTGGAGGTCCGAAGTGGTGCGAGGTGCGCAGCGCGCCACGACATCAGGCGTCGTCAGCTCGAAGCTACCACACGTGCGAGTACGTACCACATCACAGGTGCGGAGTATGAGCATGCCGACATTCCAGTGCTCCTTCAATGTGTTGCTTATTTGGGAGAAGACATCGGCATCTCGGATCGAAAAGCTGCTAATATCGCTTCTGACTTCACAACTAAACGCGTAGCCCATGTCGTGTTGCGAGCTTTGCAAACATTGGGCTCAAGGGTCATGCTAACACGCGCACAATCGTTTCGATGGCTCTGCGACCGATATACTTGCTAAAAGATTCTTACACCGGCGTCGCTACTTGGGAAGCTCACAAGATCCTGCTGCCTTGACTACGGCGAGGCATCAGTCACTACAATCCACTCCGCAAGAAACATGACAATCGCCACCGTACCTACTTCACGACATCTAAACTACAATGCCTCTCAGCGCCAGCGCAACAGTAGCAGTCGTCATCGTCGCCGCCGCCTTCGGGGTGGCATGCGCCTACGCAATCGGCCACCGCTACTACACCACTTCTCAAGATCAGACCCGGCCTACAGGCGATTTCCGAGTCGAAGGCGAGCTGAGTCAGGCGAGCTATATGCAGCGGGTGAGGCAGAGGGAGAGGGAGAGGCTGGCTTGGCAGAGTGGGAATGGGAGAGAGTATGGTAGAGGGACGCCAAAGGGTCCGAGGGTGGATGTGGAGACGGGGAGTGGGAGCTGGGACTCGAGTCGGGTTTGAGGACGGAGGGTGCGAAGACTTGATGGAAGTTGAAGCGCCAATTGATCACTCCCAAATGGACTTTGTTGGTCTTTCATTCCAATCGCTCGGCAACCCATCTGTTCCGCAACTGAACCCTCACTCAGTTCATTGATACCGTCAATGTCGAGGAAGGAAGTGGATCGCGACGTTTGAGTCCGGAGCAAATAGCCGCGGAGTCGGCAAAAGGAAATGGCAGAGCTGCCAATCGTGACCTGGGACCGCCTGTCTGAGCTGCCCGCAGTTTGCGGTGAAAGAGCGTACCACCCGATCCCTGGCGACAGCGAAGGCGTCATGGACCACTGATCGACTGTGACGCGGGCTGTACGGCGAATGCCAGCGACCCATCCAGCCCGCATGTTGCTCAGCGGTGCACACAATGAGTGTTGAGGAGACAAGGAGCGGAACAATTCCAAGCCTCAGGTCGCGGCGGGGTGGATAACCTTCGAAGCACTTGCTGAACGATGCTCCCGGAGTGGCGCTACTTCCTGGTAGATAGTGGTGAGCAGAACAGTTGAAGGAAGCGACGATACGAAGTCAGAGGTGATAGGAGAGCCAAAGATTTCCAGCCATGCAAAATCTTCAGACCTACTGTAATGTGACGCGGACTGGCTTGTCAGTATAAGCGTCTATCGTCTCGCTCAACTCGCTTTACCAATGCCGCTCCAAGCACTCCCCATCTATGTGACGACCTTCTCCCTCAGCACGCCCAAGAACTGCGCGCCACTCACGCCCTGATCCGCACGATCCTCGACAAGCAGCGTCTGCGCCCAGAGCCTGAGACTCGGCTCGCCGTCCTCCCGGATCAAGTACAGGGGCGGCACAATCACACTGCCGCAGCCCTTGCCTCTGTGATCTCTGGACTTCTCTACCACAGCTCTGACCCGCTCATTCATCTCCGAGTCAAGCACAGGCAGACTGGTCTTGCCCTGCTTGAGCGCATTCTTATCGCCGGTGCCGAAGACATCATTGATGAGCGCTGGTACAGCATCCCGACCAAGCCAGAGGAATTGCGTCTGTCCGTCGTCGAGTAGGTAGAGACCATATGGTACGAGGTTGCCGGATGTGAGGTTCATAGCAGGCGGCACAACGATAGCGCCGTGATCTGGGTGAGGGAGACCAGCATCATCCGGCATGTCGTGCAGGCTGTAGAGGCGTGGGTAGATGTATTGCATCAGGAGGGGGAGCGGGAGAGTGGAGAGAAGGCAGAGGGCTGCGGAACGGAGGTCAGTGGGTATTTGGGCGGATTTGCGGAGCCCGAGCTGTGATCGTGTCAGTATGTAAAGGTAACACGAGTTGTTACCATGGCTACTCACATTCTTCATCAGACCGAGGAACAGCATTGGCATGCCTCGCAGATTGCCCGGGAATTGTAGTCCGCCTCCACCCATGTTACCACCGCCAAGTTCTTTCCGGTAGGTCTGAAGCAGTTCGATCATCTTTGCTTGCACAGCATCTCTCGCAGCATCGAGACCTGAGCTTAGTGCTCGCTCGACAGCCTTGTGTGCGAAGTATGCTGTGATTGCTTGCTGATCAGCAGATGCGTACACCTCTGCGAGATTCTGTGTAGTGGGGATCGACAATGTCAATACTCGAATTCTCCGCTCGCCATTACAAGTTGTGTGCAGCACACCGACCTGCAAGCAAGCGAATGCTTTTGTCACGGACTCATCAATCGCGATCTCAACCACATACGCTTGATCGCGCGGCATAGCAGGGAATGCGCAAAGGTCGGACGACCGGTTGAAGAAGTTACCGTAGAAGGCACTTGGCCGCAAGCCGGTCGTTGTGCGAACCCTCAGTACTGCCTCGAGCCCGATCTCAGCACTCAGGTAGTCACTGAATTCGGTCGCGAACTTGATCGCGTCCTCCGTTCGTGCAGCGTTCCAAGCAGGATAGAAGTACGTCTGCCCACCGGTGTATCGTGGCAGGTTGCTGAGCGATGCAACATCTTGGTATTGCGCAGAGAACAGGAACATGTCGATCGAGACTTGCGTCTTACTGCACTCGACGGCGAAGCTCTTATAGAAGCTGTTCTGTGTCTGCAAGAGTGCATTCTCTTTCGACGTCCCAAGCAGCTTCTTGTCTTCTCGCATGTCGAGCTTTCCGAAGCCAGTGTTTGGGAGGGAGGCAGAAAGCACTACCATCTTGCCACCAACGTGCGAGATGAGCTTGTGGCCAGCGCGCAGTGCTGAGCCCATCGCTGAGCCCGAATTTTGGGTGCTCGCAAACATGCCTTGCAGCCTGCCGAGGAAGGTCTCGATGTTCGAGCGTGCTTCGCTAAGGTTTACTAGAAGATCATCGGGCGTTGGTAGGAATGGCTCATCGAGGTCGCTTACAACAAGCATCCGTGAATCGCTGGATTCGCTCTCATCTCGCGGAATTTGGAAGTAGTGCAGAGAGCTATCCACAGCCATGAAACTAAGTCGTGTCCGTCGGTCTGTGTTCGGTATGCGGTCGAGGCTCTCCAATATGCATCGGGCTGATGTCGCAAGCAAACCACTCGTCACTCCAGCGTAGCTCACATCGAACAGGAAAAGGTAGATCAGCGGTTGTGGCGCTCGCACCATGTACTCCTGAGGTGCAACGAACTCGCTGACTGCGTAATTGAGTTCTGGTCTTTGCCAACGGTCCACGCTCTGTTGCTTCGCGCCGTCCCAGTCGAAGCTCTGAGGCACGTCATTGGTGAGGTTACACATGTTGCAACGCCACCTATGTGAGTGGTCCAGAAAGCTGGCGAACGGGTTGATGTAGGTTCTGCATCTTCTGCAGCGAGCGATGACTTGATCGTACTGCACTGGAACGTCATCCTCTGCGTCGTGTAGTGTGGCATACGGCTGTATGATCAGTGCGAAAGGCAGCTTGCTTTTCTTGAGAAGCGAAGAAGTCGTGGGCATGGCATTCAAGGTCGATCGCACATACTTTGGTGGACAGTTGGAGTGTGGCGATGGTGTGACGGAGGACTGTCTGGATGATTAATGGCGAATCTCATAGCAGTGCAGGAGTCAGGAATCAACTCACATTCGGCGGCAGTATTATAGGTGGTGGCGGCAAATCCAGGTCGCTAACATGGAAAGGCGCGCCTTGCGCACTGATGTCCACAGGTATGAGCGGGTTGAGTCTCTGTGCCGGTGCAAGTCCGCCCTGTAGTCCAGGCTGCTGGGCTGCGGGTAAAGGTTGCGCGCCTACGCCCATCTGCCCGAATTGCTGTGTCACGCCTGCGACTCCAGGTGTCTGGACGGGATAGCCCTGTTGTGGTGCTTCATATGCTGGCTGAGGTTGCCCATACTGGGGCTGTCCATATCCCGCTGGCTGCGCGATCGGTGGTGCATTTGGATCCGCAGAGCCTGGCGCGCCGTATGGCACTGGCTGCCCGTATGCTGCTGCTCCCACGGGTGCCGCGCCGTAGCCCGCTGCTCCCCCGTATCCCACTGCAGCAGGGGGTTGACCGCCGGTAGCACCGAGTCCGCCTTGCGCTGCATTGCCACCTGCGCCGAATTCGTACGCCTGACCAGCGTAGGCCCGCTTCTTCTTGCCTCCTGCTGGGGCTGCTGTTGTGGATTGATCGTTGTACGATTCCTCAGGCTGACCTTCAGCAGCCCATTGTTGCTGCCCATCGTCTTGGTATGGAGTTGCCATGATCGCGTGCCACGAGGGGAATTCCGACGGTGAATCAAGCCGGAATATGAGGAATAGGCTGAGGACTGGAGGATGTTCCGAGTGTGAGGTGCTTGACCTTCACCGAATGATGATGCTCTCGGTGCAGGGATGACCGGAGTGTCGAATATTCCCAAACAATCGCCCAAACGCCACGCTGTCTCAACGGTGCTTGGTCTGTATTTTGGTGTGCGTGTCGAATATGCAACTTTCACATGTGCTGATGTGGTGTTCCGGTAAGGTGGTGTTTCGAGATCAGGCACGAAAATGTTGAGGCCTTACGACAGGCAATCGTCAGAACGCACATAGATTTCTGTCACGATTCTACAGCAGCGCAATGTCCACATGTGGATGACTGATTGACCTAGGCTTCGACAAGTGTGAGGCTGATCAGCTGGGGTGAACGATGCGTGCGCGACACTGCATGCGTGTCAATCATGACCCGCCCGTGCCCAGTGCTAATCTTGCCTGAGCAGCAGCAGGACTCCGGCATACTCGACCTAGCTTCACCAACGGCTATCTAATGCGCCATCTTCGTGATCATCTCATGGTGCCTGACTACAGCCCGAGTGAGTCCGCCAATTGGAGACATCGATTCCGCGCAGCAGCCCCTTATAGCGCGATCGCCACCTGTCCCGACCGGTTTCTCGAGTCAAGCGTCCTCGCTGCGGGCTACGTTCGGGTGCTCACAGCTTCACGGAAAAGCAAGATGCTAAGGCGTTGTGCACCGTAGTTGTCTCTATTCGAGTGATTGCGATTATTGATTCAGTAGGACGTATCAGTGAGAGGAGACTATCGAGAGTACGCAGCAAGCGTGGCGGTGTGCATAGCACGACGTTCTTCCAGGGATCCGGGAGCACACTGCCAACACCTGCACGACAAACGACACAAGCTCAAGACTGGCCCAGGGGGTCGGGAGAGACACGCGGACGACAGACAATAGCCGCCTGAAATGCTTTGCGGGATCTTGGATGTAATGGACTGATGTTTCGGCGGCAGACAGCGTTGACCACACCGAGACCAAGCAAATTTGCAAAGGGGACAACCGCGAGCGACGGAATTGGACATAGCGTAAAGAAACAGAAGAACCAGGGAAGTGAATGTGTCTTTCGTTTGTCTAGCCCGTGGCTTGGGTCCGCGGTTACTTGCCTGAGAGGGGAGCTGGCCATCGATTCACTACTGGGACGCTCGAACGAAGGACTAGGGGGGCATGCGCCACATGTCTTACATGTTACTCCATTTCGAAGAGCGGATTTAGCCAATCATCCCAACGGCGGTTGCGTAGATGATTCCGAGGTTGAGGTCTGTGATCTTGTTGCATGCAGGCACCCGGACCACACTAAACTGCAATTCACCTACGCGACTTGTGAACACTCTCTCCGCAACTCACCAGACAACTTCCACCTAGCTTTCCACATCACCAACTATGACCTCCATCATCGACCAGCAGTTCGCGGACTGGTTCAATCGTGCCGTCAAATTGTATGATAACGACAAGCTCGAAGAATGCATCACCGAAGCACGCGAGATCCTTAATGACAGCGCCTGTCCCCGCTATCATCGCATGAAGACTCTGGTACTTCTCGGCAACTGTGCAGGCGATTTTGAAGAGGCCAACGATTGCTGCAACCAGGCAAAGGCGCTATGGCGTATCGTTCGCCGCTGGAATCCTGCCGGCGTCGATGAGAGCGCTGACCAGGCTATGGATGAGTTGCGCGGCCTGATCGATGATCTGAGAGCTGTGCTCAAAGAAGAAGCGCCGAATGCATACAATGCGGACGAAGCTGTAGATAGCATCGTCGCTACGCACGATGCACGCGTTGCGGAGGAGATGGTGCAGCACGAGGCGGACTTTGGTGACGAAATCAGGTACGAGCGAGAGCTGGCGGAGGAGTATGGCGAGGAAACGTAGGGAGTTGATAGTATTCTGGCGGATGAGCAGAAGGTCAAGGAGGGAGAGGCTATGGCACGTCAATGCTCACCCATCGACTGCCATATTTTCAATTCTAACATGAAGTTGCAGACGCCAAGCAACATCGAACGGACCCTACCGATACTCCCCGCCTCATCATAAGGCTTCATCACTGAACCCATGCCCACGCCACCTACTCGCAAGCCACGCAACCTCGCACCTGGCAACACAGCCCCGGCCCAGCGCACCTACGAAAACAGCGAGCGCACGGAGGAAATCCTGAGAAAGCCGTCTTGGAGGCGCGAAGAGTGAGAAGGGTATGACAGAGGTGGTGCAACAGCAGCGATTGGATCACCATGAGGAGAACAGGTTGTCATCGCTCGTGCATGGGGCTGAGTGTTGAGCATACATGCAGAGGCATGGGCGGAGAGAGTAATCAGCCTGGTAGGTACTACACCTTGCAGTCCAGATGCTTCAGCGGTCCGAGACTTTACCTTAGATACATGTAGCTGCAAGCTTCCGCAGCCCTTGCGACAGCGTGGCCCATCCAGGTGCATCTTGACCAACACGCATATGGCCTTGGAGACATGGCATGCACTCTCTCATGGCAGATGCAGTATGTCCGCTTGGCATCCAATAATAACTCGTAGAACGTATGCAATACTATCGGGTCGTAGACTGTACGCAGCAACAGTGACTGTGCTCAGAGGCGGATGCCCTGAGTTGCGCGCCGCAGGATCTTGATCGAGCTTGGGGCTGACATGTAGGTGAATACTCTGCCTACTGCACCGTATGAGAGTATCTTTGTACCTATTTGGATGCGATGGGCCCGGTTCGATTGGCGAGTATATATGTAGCATGTCTGGGGAATCTGGAAACTGGGTACGTGCATAAATGCCTGAAAGCCTGGCTGCCTGACTTTGTGTTATTGGGCCCCGTCACGAGCAACAACCGTGCTGCGCTGACGGGAATGATGGTCCAGGAGATGTCGAGCTGACTAGATTCCGCTTCGAATGTCTTACACCCACCTGCACGGCTCCAATAGCTCGAGACACCGTGCAGCCAGCCTAAAGTTGATGCGTACGCATTCGCGGCCGCCCGTCGATCATTCTGGCACGCTCCAGACCTTTAAGCCACTGTGCAAATGAATGAAGTGAATAATTCTTTCAAGTCAAGAACATGTAATAGAGCCAGGCCATGGCGCTGTCTTCTGATGCACGAGTCGGGAGAGGGTTCGCGATATGAGCGTTGTCTTCGTCTACCAACTTTGCTGCCTATAATACGCTGACCTAGTTGATCATTGCTGTACATGGTCACAACAAGAAATCCACCCTAAATCAGATACCTGTAGCCCTTTTGCAATTGTCTCGCAGCGGCAATGTCTATGCCTTCCACCTCTGCCGTCTTGCGAAGTCGAGCCAGATCTTTCTCGGACAGCTCTGTGTCCTCTTGTTCAAGTCGCTCGAGTAGCCGATTCTCTTTCGTAAGCATGATGCGGAGAAGAATTCCACAGGCGGCAGCTATGATTGTGAGTGCTATGATGATAGCCATGGCAGGTATATAGTGAGGCGAGGTTTTGGGCAGGTATGTAAATGGGGTCAAGCGACTCGTTAGTTTGACGTTTTTGGATCTTAGGGAGGTGTAGAACTCACCCAAATGCTAGCAGCATTACCCACGCTGTTGATGAACGCCAAGGCAGCGGCGCGCTTCGCCGGTGGTCGGGGAATCGAGTTGGCGATCCAGGCGTAGATCTGGTCGTGTCAGCCATGCCTGAAAAATTGACGACGATGGGGTAGCTCACCGTGCCATTCATAGCGAAGATGAATATGAGGAGCTTGAAGGTGGTTAGCGACATTTCGAACATGAGAGGTACAGCGGGAGTGAAGTCTGACGAAAAGCGAGCTACAAGGGTCGTCAGTAATATGCAGCGCAGCTGTCAGGCTATGCGGACTCACAAGTAGCGAGCGCCGAAGTTATTAGCGAACATGAAGATGAACGACTTCAGATGCGTTAGCTGTCAGGTCACCCCTTCGTCATGATATAACTCGTTCTCACCCCAACAAGGACGATCGGTACGGGATAGATGTAAAACCTGGAATCTACCGGTCAGTAAGGACAGACCCGGGAGCCTTGAAGAACAATCATACCAAAATCTGTTGCCCAGCTTGTCGCTCATGTGAGAGTGGCCAAGCGACCAGAAGACCATGAAGATGTAGGGTGGTGCGCAGAGGAGCAGACTCGGTATGTTGGCGAACCCGAGCGTTTTGGTCAAAGTGGGAAAGAAGTTCTAGCCTTGTTAGTAGGTGTAGGTGATCCTTTACGGCAGGTTGGGTTTACCTGAAAGCCAGCTGCTCCTGTGATGCCGTGGTATCCGAGGGCAAGGACATATGTCTTCGGATCTGTAAAAGCCAACTTGATACCTGGACGCCTGTCAGCAACGTCATACTTTTCGACGATGGCATTGTCATTATAACACTGGCCTTGAATCTGGCTCATAGCTCCCCCAATGTCTACATCGGCTTCCGCAGCGTCGATTGCGAGTCGTCTGTTCGCTACATGGCGTTCCTCAGGACTTAGCTTTCTCCAGGTGTCCGGGAAATCGGGCAAGAAGAAGATCACGACAAGGCCCAAAGCCATCGTGATCGACCCCTCGATGATATAGAGCCACCTCCAGGCACTCAGACCTCGCACGCCTTTCAAGCCACTCAAGATTCCGGCAGCAATGAGGGAGCCGAAGGCGCCAGACACAAGAGATCCGGAATAGAACAGAGCCACTGCTTAAAGTCAGTGCACGCCGAGATATAGCACGACTTGCGGGGCGGCAGCGGCTCACTTCTGAAGTTAAGTTCCTTCTTGGTGTACCATTTACTGGATGATAGATCAGTACCCTCTACACTACTAGACGCCGTCAAGATAAGCGACGCACGAGAGATAGAACAGTACGCCCGGAAACTACAAACTGTCAGCTTTTACATCTTTGTAGGTAGCTTCACTCGCAAACTCACGAACGGGGCTTCAACGAGGCCGAGCACGAAGCGAGCTCCGATGATCGATTTGTATGATTGCACCTGGCTCGTCACAAGTGACACCAACCCCCAGAGCAGAGTGAAGAATCCAATGTACCACGACGGTCGTCCAACGTAGTTGAGTACTGCGTTCGATGGGACTTGCATGAGGACGTAACCGACAAACAGAACAGACAGGCCCGTTTGGTACTGTAATGGACATATCAGCATTCGTTACTGGCACAATCCTGGACATTATTGCTGATACGAACGTCCGCAGGAGTCATGTCCAATTCCTCGACAAGACCTTGCAACTTGGCAGCCGCATAGTTGTTGCGGTCGATGTAATTCCTACGAAGCATCAGCACAACGCTCTGGAAGATCTCAGATGCTCACACGGCTCCGTCGCTCCGTCGCTCACATTAGATAGACGCTGACGACAATTGGCATCACAAGCGCATCGATCTTTCTCCGTAGCTTCTTCTCAATAACAAGTTCCTCCTCGGTCAATGCACCAAAGTGCATCGCCTGCTCGCGTGTGACATCTTTCCCTAAAACATCATGATCGTGCAGCACCTCCTTGTGAGCAACGCCATTCTCCATTTGTTTCTCCATTTGGAATGTTGATGGAGTCCAGCAGTCCAAGTCTCCAGTAGAAG
>JAVRRP010000996.1:0-12189 GCA_036872775.1 Oleoguttula sp. CCFEE 5521 | reverse complement strand
CTTCGAGAAGGAAGACCAGGTGAAGCAACTTCAGAACAGCCTTGCGCATCAACGCCTCTCCCAATCCCGAACCTCCCTCGACGACAGCGAATACACTACCCGATTCAATCGTCTCGATGGACTTATCGCCCAACTAGCCTTCAGTATACGAAAGAGTTGGCGCAGCATACCCTCATGGCTCGTGACATCGGTCAACAAAGATGCTGTCGCAACAGGGAAGCAAGAGATGACTGCTGCCGGACGATCATTCATATCTTGCTGGCTGGTCGAGGAGGTCTTCGACAAGTGCTTCCATCCGGACCTCGAGCCTGGCTTATCGGCGCAACTGAGAGGCATACAAAAGAATATCCGACGATACGCGCCTAATGCGCAAACATCAGAGGAGGAAGAATACCTCACAGCCAAAGTCGTCAACTGGCGGCTGTCCACACTGGAAGGTCTGCAAGACGCGCTCCGCGCGCCGAACTGCGCCGTAAATCGCGCGCAACTCACCGACCTCTTGAAAGAGAACCTCTGCTCCGCTCTCGCACTCCACCTCCAAGACCCACCTCCCTCAGACCTCGAAGGCGGCGTGCACATGATCATCGAGCTCGTCGTAAGCATAGCCATCCACCTCCCGCTCGAAAGTCGCGACGTCCAAATCGAGTACTTCATGCCCGGCTTCTCCATCCTCCCCGAACAAATGAAACTGGAATCCGGCATCCCACCCTTGCTCGTCTCAATCGCCGACGACGCCGCCGAGCGCGCGAGCATGAAGTCCGCGGCGTCGGATATCACGGATCTGACGAATTCGGAGGCGCATGAGGGACAGGGGAAGAAGAGGAGTATGCTTAGTGCGCTTACGGGGAGTGGTGGGGCGGAGGGAAGGAAGAGCAAAGGAAAGGCGCAAGGGGCCGGGGGGAGCTCGAGTTCATTGCAACGGCCGGAGAGTTCTAGCGGGGCGAAGGAGGAGGGGCCCCCGAGGGTCAGGATGGCGGCGGGGATTGGTGTTAGTGTTAGAGGACGGAGTGTGCTTGTCAAGGCGCCTGTGTTTGGGACGTGAGATGCCAGGCACGGGAGCTGGAGTCAAGCTTGGGACGACTCGGAAGAAGCAGATGTCGTCGGAGTGACTGGGACCTGGCGATACCTCTTTGCATGATCTTGCCTAGCCTGCGTCTTGCCAACAGGGCTCGCCAGGCGTGGCTGAAGGCGAGTTGGAGGAAGTTGCATATATGTTCATTCTGGGTATACTATGAGCGGAGGAGGCACTCGAGCCTCGTGTCTTAGAGACGGTGTATAGACACATACACTCCAGGTGCGCCCCTGACTGTCATTCCGATTCATTCGTCAGGATTCAGGCATTGGAGGCAAGGATGTCGGTTTTTGGAGCCGTTCACAGTAAGCGGTCGGAATGCCAAGACTGCGAAGTGAGTCACTTCACTTCGAGAGATCTTTCTTGGTCACGCTTCGATACAGACTTTGCATCTACAAGACTCATCTTGAAGGCGACAGTGCGCATACGTACGGCTTTGCAAATTGGATTTGCCCATGTGACTGGACTAGACGTCGAGTAAGATGCTTTGATCACAGCATCCGTACGAGTACAGTAAAAATATTTCCATTCCATCTCGCTAAGGTACTTGATCATGAACGATGGCACTCACATGAATTCGTTTCGTTGCTATTCATCGACAAGAGATCACAGGAAAACCCGCAAAAGACTTTCTTGGACTTCAAGCCCGGCTTTTCCAAAGATCTTCCACATTACTCTACGCTCAATCTCGACATCTCAACGAACCGGCTGCGCAACGATGCCTCGCCACAACCGCAAACTCACCCGTCATCGATCGCTCCGACGACAGACCTGCTCTTCCTGTACGTCCCCATTAGCAGCACTCCCTATACCACGACGACAGCCGCCAGACGCTACCATGATCCAAACGGACCTCCCAGGTAGCCACGCTTCGTCGAGAACGAGCCATCCGCTACCAGACTTGCTTGACATTACACTCAGTACCATGCACCACGACGCCGCCTCACGACTCGGACGAATTGACGATGATCAGGCTGAGGGACCCAGTCCCGAGATGCTGGACGTGGTATACTATCTCTTTGGGGGGCTGGACTATGTGGACTAGCAGTATATGAGAGCTGCGGTAGCCTGTGATGTGATGTGTTGCTGGGCGACGAGGCTCAGGTTGGTGTTGCAGCGGGCACGACGGCGATGGTGCGCTCGGCAGCCGGGTCTCGACAGGATGAGCCGTGGAGAGCAAGTGGGGAGTGTGCAGCGAGTCTTCGAAGACACTGGCCAGATGGCTGATTTTGCGGTCATTCCCGCTGTATGACTTGCCAAACGGTCGAGTCACAAACCGACAAGCTGTCGGCTGCGATATGTAGCGCTCTTCGATCCTAGCAATCCCTTTCGCATGGCCATCTCAATACTACTCGGTATAATCACCTAGAACGCGACCCGCCCTCTCATCTCCAAAACCTTCTTCTCCACCTCTCTGACCTCCCTCTCAACCTCCGCAGCGACTCTCTGCTTCCCCTCAACACCCATTCCCAGGAATCTCTCGCACAAATCCCCATCTACAATGCCCTTGACGGGTACATAGTAGCCTCTAAACATCAAGTGATCCCGACCCGTCAGCACAGCCTCCTCACTCCGCAAAGCCTGCTCGAGCGCAGTGAAGAACGCCACGTCCTCGCGTGAGATAAATGGCACGAGAATGCCCATCGTGCCACCCAGCCCGCTCCAGAAGAGCACGTCTGCGCCTCCTGCGACGAGAGGAGTGCGCTGGATGGACGTAGGGATGTCGTTGACGAAGACGTGAGCCCTCAGATCCAGCTTGTAAGGCGCGCCCCCCATGTAACTCCGCTCATTTACGATGAAGCCATTCATGCCGTCCTCATCAGCCTCCGCAGAAGCCTGCTCCGGACAGCGCAGTAGCCACAGGTTTCCGAACTTGTCCCCGCCAGCTACAGTCTCGTAGTCCACCAATGTCGCAGCAGTGGTCCAGCGCTGAGTTACATCATCGGCAAACGGAATCATGCGGTTGGCTTTAGCCTTGTAGACGACGAAGGTCACGCTCTCGGCTACATCGGCCACTGCCAACCTGTCGCCAGAAGCTTCGAGAGAGGTGATGGTATTGGGCACGACTGTGCCGCGGGATTTGCGGAGGACGGCTGTAGAGCCGATATCGTAGATGAAGAGTTCGTTCGCCACACCCACCGCTACACGACCCTTGAAAGGTGTGAGAGCGGATATAGGATTCGCGAAGCGGGTCTTGTGCACGAACTGCAGGGTCTTGCCTTCGTCGAGGAGTTTGTAGACGTGCAGGAAACCACCTCCTCGGGACTGATAGGCTGGTGTAGCCTGTGATGAGGTTGTCTTGATGGGAGAATTGTTGAGATCTTGCGCTGTGCCGACCACGAGATAGACCTCCCAGTCGCGAGACTCGAAGGGAACGCAGGCGCAGCAGAGGGCGGTCTCGTTGTCGGTGAGGTGGATTGTGGAGGTTATGGATTTGGAGGATATGGGGTCTAGGGCTTGGATGCAGGAGGCCCAGTGGGAGGCTGCTCTGGGTGGGCCGACTGCGGGGCGTGCGGCGCCGTTGGCTTGCTCTTGGATTGTTTTGATTGTGGCTTGGCTCATTGTATTGGCGTCGCCTTCGATGGTGTAGAAGATGGGGTACCAGGGATTGCGGGCGAAGTTGCGGGGAGTGTATTGGAGTGCGATGTCCTCGGAGACGAAGCGGCCGCCGAGCTCTGGCTCGCTGAAGATTCTACGCGATATCGTTAGCAGATGTCTACAGGTTATCGAGTTACGAATGCGAAAAGTACATACCTCAGATCGCTCTCGGCGATACCGCATAGCCCGTTCAGATGCTCGCTGATGAACGGACGTACAGCGATCAGTGGACTCGTCACAAGCGGCGTGAGAGTGTATTGCTTCGTGACTGGGTGATGGTACCCTAGCCAAGGTCTTGATGAGCAGGCCATGATGCAAGGCTGGCCATGCACCTCAACGGGAAAGATCCGCACTGGCTTGTGGCCGAGGAACTTCGTCCGGACATCTGATAATTCGCCCGTCGCCTCATCGACTATGGCACGGAGATACAGCCCAGACTTGAGGCCAATGTGCACAAAGTCAACGCTGCTGTTGGTGTCTGGGTCCAGCATAGTAACGACCTCGATGCTGACAGGAACATCGGACAAAGCTTGCACACTGCGTGCTTCGAGCGGGGTCTCGAGGTCAGTGGACAGAACGCGGATCGTGCGATCCTCGCAACCAACGACACCGTAGCGAGCTTGCATTTGTCCCTTTGGCGTGGGACCAATGCCGATCGCAGTGACTTTGTCGCTCATCTCCGGATACTCCTCAAGTGCGTTGAGTGCACCGCTCTGGTCCATGAAAAAGAACGCCAGCTCGCCGGAGCTCAGTCCCAGCAACAGCTGTCTCTGATTCGCAGAACCTGCGACAATGGTACGGTGCGTCGGTGCTGGCCATTCCACTACGGCTCCGCTGGCCTGAATCGTGCGAACACCTCGAGCGTGTACCTGGACATGAGCGTTGTCGCCCATCTGTGCTGCGCAGATCGTAGCACGCACCGTCAAGAAAGCGGTATCATCCAAGCTCTCGACCTCCTCGCCGATGCCCAGAACAGTAGTCTTGTCGGTGTACGAGCTACTCAGCAAGATGTAGTAGTGGAATTGATCGCCCTCCTGCCGCTTCATAGTCCAGATTTGCTCGTACGGTACATTGCCTAGCGAGCTCTCCACGGCATCGCTGACTGACATGCCGTGCCGTATCGTTTTGAAGACCGACTTATCACCGCGGCCTTGTATGGCATAGATTTGGGGTGTGTCTTCGTTGTTGAGATTGTCGACCTTGGTACGTATCAGCGGATGTAGTGCAGGCACGTCGACCGTGTGCGTGAGGAATTGCATATCTGCTCGAGGGTGGAACGTGACAGCCTCCAGTGGCTCGTCGTGCTCGGCCAGCGAAGTCGAAGTGAATGTGTTCTCCGGCTCCTCGTCCTCATCGTCAGCAAGGCTGTCCACATGGTACATCTTGCTGGGCCCACTCTCTGCAACGATATAGATATAGCCTTTCTTGATCAGAAGCATCTCTCGCGCAATGGGAAGCGTTTCGTAGTACTTCAAGGTCATCGACTGGACTTGTTGCAGCTCCTGCTCAACTTCGACTTGCATTGACAGCTTGAAGACATCACCGTCGTCGGTCTGGAGTAGAAAGAAGAACGTCCGCTTGCTTTTGTTGGAGAACATGCAGCCTGAGACGATGATGCGCTTCCGAGCCTGCTCGAGTGAGCCACCTCGGGACGGGATCGCGAGGCTCATGGTCGGATGATTGTTGTGCTTATAGTATAGCCGACCCTCAGCGCATACTATGACACCGGATGGACCTTCCGCGCCGCCAGGAACAGTGAAGAGCTTGTTTGCCGTCGGATCGACGTCAGCACTCCAGCTTCGTACAACGTGGTTCAGACCGAGATCCACAGTGTAGTAAACTAGGTGCTTCTCCGGTCGCCCGGCAGTCGAAGGATCGCCCTCAACAGCGCTGTAGTCTATCTCGAGCGCTCCGAAAACCGGATGCTCCCAGCCAGTATCCAGAGGACAGACGTCTACGCACAAGGCGCTCATCTGATTCGCCTCGTGTGGACTCGAGATGTTGATCTCACCATCTGAGTTGCGCTGGAAGATGTAGACGACTTTGTTCTTCTCGACTGAAGCCATCATCAAACATCGACCGCGAGGATCGACTGCTAGGTATTGGCCAGGCACAGTGCGACGAACGCCGGACTTGCCGAAAGTCTCTAGGTGTATGCGCTCGAACTTGTTCTTTTCGGGAAGATATCTCAGCATCGACATTCGGCCAGAGTCCGACGAGATAGTGAGAAGATCTGTGTAAATTAGCGTCTTGCACTTACAATCGTACATCAAGAGCAAGCACACACGATGGAGGTCCTCGCCCAAGCTGCATCTCGAGGCGGAGCTGCTCGCGCAGCTAGCATTCGCTCAAAGGCTGCTGAAGGCTCACGCAAGGAGATGCTGGTGAATGGCGTACGCTATGAGCGAGGCTCCATCACTATGCATCTCGAGCAACAATACTTGCAGGCTGGAACGTACCTTCTTTCATCCCCGGAATGCGAAATGACCCAACTCCTCGTACGATACTAAACGTGTCGTGCTCCACCATCGTTGCAACCTTTACATCGTCTCCATTGATCACCAGCCGACGAAGGAAGACGCGCTCGCCACGCGCTTCAAAGATCTGCTGTTCCTTGGACTGCGCCGGCAGGACACTGCACATACATGCTGCCGTAGGTGCGCTTCCAGGCTCCAGGGTGATCGAGTAGAAAGCCTGGGTGGCTTGCGTATTTGCCATGGTTGCGTTCGAAGGCTTTTAGGGTGGCCTTCAGTTCACCGTCAACCACCCGCTAACGCGCCAATGCTAAAGCCGAGATCACCGTAATTTCAGGCAACGAACGTTATTAGTTGTCGAACCCGTCGAACAGCAACTCGACCTCACTATGATCACGGCCAGATGGATGCTGCGCCGTTTGCAATATGACCTCGATGATCTGAGGTCAGCTTCTCTGGAAGGGATCCCACGCGTGTCCGGCAGGTCCAGCAGACGATGAAGCCGCGCAGAGGTCCGCAGTGATGTCAAGTGAGATCGTTGTGTTCAGTCCGAGGATGTGTAGAAGTCGCTGAAAATCGTCGGGTAAGTGTCGACGAGGTGTTCGAGGTGAAGTTGAAGAATCTCGACGCTAGTGCTTTCGGAAGTTGACCCGATTCGGCAATGACGACGACCTTGAGAACGATCCGGTCTTCTCCAAGACTCACTACCAGAAGACATAGTCTTTTGTATACGTCAGGATGGCTTCCAAGCGGATCTGCTCACAATGTCTGCGCCTAGCCACACCGCCGACCTCCACCGCCACCACCGCTGCACGCCGTTCGTTCCACTCCTCCGCTGTGAAACAGCCCGTACCCCCCCAATCGAGCGCCCGCAAACTACATAGCTCTGTCCGTCAACGGAGACCGCAACATGTCGAGTCACTGGGCACAAGGACCGAACCCTCGCTGCCATACATACCTCCCTCCTCCTCCGCATCTCGCCAGCAACCTCCCAAAGAGCAGACCTATCTTCGCGCCGATGACCTCTTCCACTCCTTCACGAGCTCTCCGATACCTACCATCCGCCAACGCGCGGCTGTTATGCGCCAAAATGCCTATTGTCCTCATCCGGACCATCAGCCTACACATCTGCCAGCCTCGCCTCGGACTTCGAGCCCAGCAACCTTGCCTCCAGCCCATGTTCGACACGAATGCTCAGACTGCGGCGTTCCCGTCTCCTGCTCGGAAGCCCACTTTGCAGATACCTACGACCAGCATCTGGAGATCTGCGACTTGCTACGACAGATTAATGAGGACGATCATGACTTGCATTCCGGCAGGTTCTTTCCGGAGTTCGAGTACCCGGACGCGAGTATCGAGGAGGCGCAGATCAACATGCAGAACTGGGATACGCTATTGTTCACGAGGGAGTTCACGGCTGTCAATGACGAGAGGAGTATGAGGCAGGTTACGAGGCTGTTGACGTATCCGATCACGATCGGGAGTATATTGCACGAGTTAAGCCCATACAGTATCAAGAGGAACGGGAGATTGACGTCTGAGGGGCTGAGATCTTTGAGTGGTCAGTCGCCTGCCCTACAGTGATCGAGGAAACCCAACACTGACAATCTACCTCTAGCCCTCCGTTACACCCTCCACCCACCTCGCACAGGAGCAGGCATCACCATCGCCGGCCTACGACCCAACCCGCCACCAGTCCGCCTCTTCATTCTCGGCGCCCGCGCAGAGTCCTCCCTTCCTCGTGAAGTCTGGCTACAGCTCTCCCATCTCTTTCCCCGCGTAGCCTTCCACCTGATCTTCATTGGCCCAGAAGCCCTCGCAAACAGGCCAGATGACGTCGCGCCTCCTCCCACGCCAGGCAATCTCTTCTCAGCAGTCGTTGAGGACCGCCTAGGTGGTCAGATGAAGATCAGCACCTACGCTACAGTCTTCGAGGCGCTACACGAAGCGCAGCATTTCGCTCCGTACGATCCGTACTTTGACGCTTTTGTGCTGTTCCATCCTGGCCTTGGACATCCTGCCTCGTCGGCTTCTTGGGCACCCACTTTACCTATTCTATTGGATACTAAAATACCGGTGATATGTACGGGGTACACGGAGTTCGATATGCAGCGGGATATTGACTGGGTGAAGGAGCAGGGCGGTGGAGAAGTAGACTTCTTGCTTGAGCCAGGAGAGAATAGGTTCAGGAGTTTGAGGTGGGAGGTCAATGATCTGGACCCCGGCGATGTGAGCGCGGGGAACTGGGGAGTCTGGGGTTTCCGAGGTAAGAGGTATGAGGCTGATCGGTATGAGGAGAAGCGGGGCGATTAGACATGTAAGATGTTGTACAAAGAACTGCTGTATGACCGCGTCGCAGCAAGCGTACGAGACGACCGCACCGATCCCTCGCACATTGTGGCTTTGCCCCGAGCCACACTCCAGCATTACATTACTTACGACCTGTCCACCCTCTTCCTCGCTTTCTCCCTCGTGCATCCTCTGAGCTTTCATCATTTTGCCTTTCGCGCTAGCGCATTGAGCCTCACCCTCATCCTCTCAAGCACCCTCATCTTCTCTCTCGCCGTCGTCGCCTCCGTGAAACAGATAAAGCTCTCCGTCTTCCCGATCCAGGGTAGAACGCTGAGATCGTTTGTTCCCGATGACGCGGAGATGAAGTCTGCGTAGGAGTTGGAGGCATCGCAACGACCTCTGGAAAGTGAGGTCAGTGGGTGAAGGGAAGGGAAAGGGAATGGAGAGAGTAAGGGACTTACTGCATAAGGAAGCACTCCGTGGCATCGTCAGGGCGGAAGGAGAGGGTCTTGCCGGCGCTGTGGTATCATGTCAGTCGAGAGAAGCTTTGACTTCACATTCCGTGCTGTGACGAGACTTACAAGCTGTTCAAGCTGACGCAGGTATTAATCGGCAGAATTCCGTACCAGCAGTCGCCTTGCCAATTGATCTGATCGCAAAGACGCACGCCGCCGACATTCCGCTTCTCTAGGACTTGAAGAGGGGAGGCAAGTACAGCCGTTGTAAGCAAAGCTAATGGGGCGAAGTCTCGGGAGGAGAACATCTTCGCTTCGTGGTGCAGGGTAAGGATTCGATGAGTGATTTGTCCCACGGAAATCTGAAGGGAACCGACTAAACGAGTGTGATGGGATTGCAAGCGAGCGTAATAGGTCTTGCTAGCCACTAAAAAGTCTTTCGGAAAGAGCGCGAAGCTGCCTTGTCTTTCCCGGATGAAGCAATTTGACGAGGAGAGCAAACTTGAGTGAGAGACATCGGAATGCGAGACCTACATCATTCTCCCTTACAATCTCTTTGGGGGTGATGCAAGGAGGTACATGTGCCTACTTGGCAAATGGATTGTGACACTCGCACGTCTTATTAGGACTGAGTGCTGGTGAAAAGGTGGACGCAGGTACAGGTGCGACTGCTGTCCCACAGATGATCGTAGCACTCGTGAAACGTGAGTAGGCAGCATGCTCATGGACTAAGGATCCAGTGTAGAGCGAACCTACGTATTGATAAAGCAATGTAAGTGGAGAAGATAGAGAACTGGAAGTAGGTGACATTGTCATGGCTCAGGAGACGTCACTTTCAAGTCCACACATCCTAGAGCGTCCACTTTAACATCCTTGGTCTCACAAGCATCGGTCTTCACTTCGACGACGTCTCAATTCCGACCATCAATCCTCGCAAAGCCATGGCAGAAGTCGCAGGCGCCGCCTACCTGGCTTTCGAAGCTGTCGAAACAACTGTTCAAGCCGGCTTCGCAGCATATATGGTAGCTCAACCTACAGCACCTCTCAAAGCGACCTTCGCTCAAGTCGCTTCTGCTCCCGATGATGCTACTGCTGCTTCTCTCGCACGGTCGAATCATTCCTTGACAATTGTGGGATATAAGGCTTATATTTTTGGTGGCGAAATAGGGGACGGAGATGTGGCAAGTAACGATGTGCATGTGATCAATCTCCTGCCAGAGGAGACTGCTACAGAGAAAGCGGAGTCTGCCTACGCTCTGTTACCTGCCCTTGCAATCGGGAGCACTGGAGGCGAGAAGCCCGGCGAGAGAGACGGTGGTGTACCTCAGGCAAGGACGAGACATGCAGCTTGTGGTCTCAATATCTGCGTAGCTGTCTTCGGTGGCGCAGACGCTGATGGGGAAGTCGTTGACGAAGGCGGGAACGTTTGGCTATTCAATACTGCTCATTCAGCATGGGAGGTGCTCAAGCCAAAGGACGCCAGCCGTGGTGTGCCTGAGCCGAGAGCAGATGGGAAGCTCTTCGAGCACCAGAACTGCCTCATACTCTACGGTGGGCACAGCAAAGCAAACAGTGCACCACTGAAGGATGTATGGCACTTCTCCTACGCCGACAGGATCTGGACCCGTCTACCTGACAGCCCGGAGCCTAGTCTTAACGCCTCTTTTGCGGACGGCACACTTCATCTGTTGACCTATGCCACTGCGACGAGTAGTCTAAGCGGTGCCCTTCACAGTCTTCAAGTCCCTCATACACTCGATCCTGCGCTTCCACCGAGCTGGACCGGTGCCACATTTCCCACCAACCCTCTCACACCAGCTCCAGCGCCTCGCATCCAAGCCGGCCTCCTCCCCATTGCCACTGGTCACGGCCGTTTCTACCTGCTGAATATGTTTGGGTCTCGCCTCTCTTCATCAGCGAAGTCGACTACCGAACCGGCCGCATTGGACCCAACGACCACGGATGCACCCACCCAGTTCCCCGACCTTTGGACACTCCAGCTGCCCTCCGGTCCGGCTCCGATTTCGTCTGGCTCAGTAACAGTGACATCAAAAGTTCTTGATGCTCTTCGTCCAGCTGCGATCAAGGACGCTATTCGTGGCGCTGTCAAGGCAGACACCGGCACGCACGGCTGGGCAGAGGTGATTGTGTTACCGCCCGATCTAACGGGTATGCCCAGTGGGGCATCAGGAAAAGTGCATCCTGGCTCGAGGGCTGGGTTCGGGTGTGATGTTCTGAAGAAGGGAGAGGGTGCAGGGAAGACGGTGGTGTTGTGGGGTGGCTTGAATGCTAAGGGAGAGCGGGAGGGAGATGGATGGCTCGTCAAGCTGGAGTGAGATGCTGGATATCTCTGAGTGTAGCGTCTCGAGACACTGAGATTGCGAATCGCTAGAGGCTTAGGCATTCATGCAGATCAACACACACGCACGTAAATCTACTACCCACACTTTGACGGCCGCAAATCTTGGACTGACCACACTCAAAGCTACAATACAAGTCATGGCTTCGACTGCTGCAAGCCGGACCAGCTGGCAGGACGCCGATGAAATCGAGAGGCACCTCGTGAGAAGGAACTGCATCTCCTGATGTTCCAAAAGTGTACGCTCAGCAGCATCTGCATGCTGCTGTCACGACTAGGTACACCAGAAGACACTCCTTGGAGTGGCCTGAGAGGCTGGATGGGCCCGCGACTACCATGTCTTGTCTGCGCTGTATGCAGTCACTAGAGCAGCCTTTTTCTCACTCTGCCCTCTCAATAAGACCAGGCACCCTTTCCTCCAAATCTGTTACCCACATGGCCACGAATCTCTTACAGACTGCACAGCCAACGCTGCCACAGCATTTGATCAGTCTCTTCTTTCCGCGAGTTCGCTTGAAGATCATAATCAGTCTTCTCTTCCCGATGTGCCTCGTAGCTTGGAGTTGTAGTCGCGGCGCTTGGCTTTGTTTGAGTGCAATGAAGGGTCGGAGACGATGGACACGGATTTCGCACGAGCCCACTGGCGACTGAACAGGTTGTACGGGGATGATTGATGGCGTGGGCGGAGGAGTTGTGAGCTGCTCGGCAGCGGACGGGCGAGGCACTGGATTCGGGGCAGGTGCTGCAGGCGAGCCTTGAAGCTGGAGACGGTGCTTGTGGGAGAGGTAGCCAAGCAGCTGGAGGTAGGTGTATGGCATGCACGGCCAGACACTGATCAACGAACAGGCAACGCCCGACAATTAAAGGACTGAGGACGGTTGATCAGTGGTACCACTGCTGCGGTTTGAAAGTTGAATGTTAAGTGACATGGTTTCGTGC
>JAVRRP010000995.1:0-12195 GCA_036872775.1 Oleoguttula sp. CCFEE 5521 | reverse complement strand
GTAGACCAAACGAGGCTGCCGACGAGAGATACCATCGACTGTCATGCAGTTCAGCACTTTTGTCATATATGCATTTAGGTTGCCTGTTCGCTGCCGGCCGCTCCCGCTCGAGCTCGAAAAGTTCATATTCTGGAGCTCAATCACTCAGAATTTGTCTGAGACTCGACATCTTTTGCGCATTGCAGCAACACAACATTCGTTAGCACATATCATCCAGAAAACACACATCGCAACACAACACAATGGCGCTCCTTCCTATGGCTGTCTACGGCCTCGAGGTGCCTGCAGGCGATGTCGCCGTCTCTGCCCGCTCCGACATTCCCTCGGCCTTCAACATCACTATGGCCGCTATCGACCCAAGTGCTGCGCCTGAGGGTGAGGAGGTCGCACATCCTCGCTCGACCCTCAAGATCATCCGTCAACCCCTGATCTTCGAGGATTCCGAGGATGACGAGGACGATTCAGAGGATGATGATGACTTTGACGCCGACGAGATGGAGCGCATGCTCGCCGAGGATAGCAGTGATGGAGAGGACGATGACGAGGATGATGAGGCCGTCAATGGCGGTCCCAGCGACCCTACCAAGTCCAAGGCCGCGCGCAAGGCTGCTGCCACTGCTGCCATCAAGAAATTGCTCGAGCAGGATGAGATGGACGTTGACGAGGCGAAGACGAATGGTGTCAAGTCCAAGTCTGCCCAGGCATTGGGCAAGCAGCCTGCCAGCGACGAGGACTCTGACGAGGAGTCGGACGACGAGGACATGGAGGGAGCCGAGATCGAGGAGTTTGTCATCTGCACGCTCGACCCAACCAAGGTACGTAGTATGCTGGAGCTTTACATGATTTTCAGCTAACATCCTTCCAGCAATACCAGCAAACCCTCAACCTCACCATCGGCGAGAACGAGCGCGTCTGGTTCAAGGTGTCCGGCACCCACACCATCTACCTCACTGGCAACTACGTTGAGCCTGCCGAGCAGCACGATCACGATGAGGAGTACGACAGTGACGACGACGAGCAGGAATACGATCTGTCTCCCGATGAGGATGAGCTTGACTATGACGAGGAGGAAGATGAGCTCGATGACATGGAGGACCCTCGCATCACTGAGCTCCTCGAGGAGGAGGTCCCAAAGCTCGTTGAGGCGCCCAAGAAGGCTGACGCCAAGAAGGGCAAGAACAAGCGCGCTGCTGAGGAGGAGGCTGCGCCCAGCCTTGATGCGATGATCACCGAGTCCAAGGCCGAGCCACTCACCAACGGTGATGCCAAGCTTAGCAAGAAGCAGCAGAAGAAGCTCAAGAAGAATGACGGCACCGCTGCTGCGGCCGGCGCACAGGATGCACCATCCTCCGCCAACGGTGCCGACAAGAAGTCCGTTCAGTTCGCCAAGGAGCTCGAGCAAGGTCCCACGCCCTCCAAGACACCCGATGCCAAGCCCAAGACCTCCACCGGTATCAAGACAGT
Source organism: Oleoguttula sp. CCFEE 5521 (assembly GCA_036872775.1). Classification (NCBI taxonomy): domain Eukaryota; kingdom Fungi; phylum Ascomycota; class Dothideomycetes; order Mycosphaerellales; family Teratosphaeriaceae; genus Oleoguttula; species Oleoguttula sp. CCFEE 5521. The sequence goes on along the minus strand of JAVRRP010000995.1, from coordinate 10,731 downwards.
TCAGGGCGTGACCATCGATGATAAGAAGATCGGTACCGGTCCAGCCGCTAAGAAGGGCGACCGCATCGGCATGCGCTACATCGGCAAGCTGCAGAAGGACAACAAGGTCTTCGACAGCAACAAGAAGGGCAAGCCGTTCGGCTTCAAGCTCGGTTCTGGCGAGGTCATCGGCGGCTGGGACATCGGTGTGGCCGGCATGAGCGTTGGCGGCGAGCGACGCATCACTGTGCCCGCCCATCTGGCGTACGGCAGCAAGGGCGCTGGCAAGGACATCCCTCCCAACGCCACGCTCATCTTCGACTTGAAGCTGATGGAGATCAACAAGGGGAAATAGAGGGTGACGATGACGCGAGACACGTGAGGAAGCCGGTGAAGAGATGAGAGTGCTGCGCTGTGTGAATATCGAGATTGCTTGCTTGACCGTTGCGTGTACTATTCTCGTTGCCGGACCCTACCTTCTAGACCAAGCGCTGGAGGGAAGGACGGGTACTGGCTTGCTTTTACTTGCTTTGGCAGCGGACAAAGGCGCATCGCTCGGCTGCATGCAACAGCGGCTACTGCTCTACCGTTACGCTGGAGAAAAATACATGGCTCGATGCGATGTCTCCATAGTGTGTATCGACGTGGTATGTATATTGCGTTTCCATTCAAAAAGCTCAGCTTCATTTGAGTTGTCTGTCACGTGCATGCGGCTCATCGAGGTGTCACAAATTCTCAAAACGCGTCATGATTCATGATCGATCGTCCCTTTCTTCACTTTTGCTGCACCTGAATGGAGCCAGCTCCGGTTGTTCGCACCTGCCAATAGCGGGGCAATTCTGGAATTTTGTGAAGGACAGAACCAGCAGGCGCAGTCGTTCCGTTGAAGAGAAGTCCAAGTTTGCTTGTTCCATTTGCACTTGTCCTCACTCACCACCAACAAACAAACTTTTGCAAGACTAATTGCAATATCAACCCGCGACCTCTTCCTCTTCAAGCAATAACACACTCACTCAAAACTACCCCCACCAACAACAACAGCAATCATGTCCGGCGAGCGTCAATCTGGCACTGTCAAGTGGTTCAACGAGACCAAGGGCTTCGGCTTCATCAGCCCCGAGAACGGCGCTGATCTGTTCGTGCACTTCCGCGCCATCGAGGTAAGCCTTCTCTCCTTCCTTCTCACCATCACCAACTCCTTGCCCTCCCTGCGTTGCCACTACCACCCACCTCGCCTCACAAAGCACACAACTAACATTCCCACTCCCAGGTCCAAGGCTACAAGACCCTCCAAGAAGGCCAGCGCGTCACCTTCGAGGCCGTCGAGGGCCAGAAGGGCATGCAGGCCGACAAGGTCAGGCTCGAGGGGCAGCAGTAGGGCGGCTACCTGAACGTCTAAGCTGTGTCGAACTGCAATCACGACGGGAGGCTTCTTGCTCGGTTGTTCTAGAGAGGGAGTTTCGAAGTGGGAGCTTGAGTACTGGGATGCATGATGATGGCAATGGCGACTTTGCTGTTGCAGTGATATGGAGGCATGATGGGTGGGGAGTGGGTTGGAGTGGTATGGATCTCGCGAGGGATTGGTGCGCTTCGGTTCTGCGAGCTACTGGTTACTACTACATGATGGCGGTGTGATGGGTTGAGAAGCAATCAAAGATTTGACCCAGCATTGATAAGTCTCGATGCTCACGTTTCTCACATGTTCGCTGTTCAGATGCTTTACTCTATGGTGTTTCATGTGCTACACCAAAACTAGTGCCGTCTCTGTTTGACGCACCACGAAGGAGAACGCTCGAATGGAGACTCGGATCAATGCGCATGAAGCCTTGGATTTGATCGTTGTTGGATACTCTCTGCTACTTGATTCTCATACATGTATATACACTTATATGACACCGTCTTCGCTTCATGACCATAGCCCTACCACCGTCCTCCACAACAGGCAGTATGTGACTTCAGACCACTTGACAGTGCCACTGTGTGACGATCATTTCAGTGGCCAACAGGCCAAGCGTGACTGGTGCAAATATTACATTTCATGGAGACGTGCTTCGCGCAGCCTCAGTGTGGGAAGAGTAGAGTCCGCTTCGGAGCGCGGCAGTGGCTGGTTTCATTTCCGTCGGCTCATGACCTTGCTGCACATGTCGATCAGCCCTCTTTTCGCGTCGCTGTCCGGGAAAGATGCGATGGCTCTCGCGGCCTTATCGACATAGTCCTGTGCCAGTGCTCGCGTTTGCTCGATGCCGTCGCTTTGCAGTACTAGACTCCGTGCCTATTACCAAAGTCAGTACATAAGTTGCACGCTAGCCGAGATCACCGAGACTCAACGTACTCTGCTCACATCACCCTCCTCCCCAAACTTCCTACCCACCAGCGTGCCCAGCTCTGGCTGCTCGCGCCATGCAAAAAGTAAAGGAGCTGTCGCAAGTCCCAATTCTAAATCCGCCCCAGCAGGCTTCCCCAACTCCACGCCCGAAACAGTGTAATCCAACATATCGTCCACGAGCTGGAATGCCAAGCCCAGATTCTTACCGTATTGATACGCTGCCTCGACCACCTCACTCCCATGTCCTCCAAGCAGTGCCGCAGCTCTGCAACTCTTCGAAATGAGAGATGCGGATTTGAGGTATGTCTTCTGGAGATAGTAAGTGACCGTCTCTTCACTCCATACCGGTCGTTTCTCATCCAGCGCAGTGTTCTTGAGCTGCATGAACTCTCCCTCCACCAGGTTGGCTATCACAGTGGCCAGCAACTCCGTCACCTCCGGGTCGCGCAGTCTTGCCAGCGCGACTGATGCCCGGCCTAACAAGAAGTCTCCGGCAAGCACGGCCATCTTGTTTCCGAAAGTCTGATTCGCGCTTGGGTTGCTGCGGCGAGAGGTAGAAGTGTCTATCACGTCGTCGTGGAGGAGGGACGCAGTATGGATCAGCTCTGTGATCTCGGCAAGTCGCCGTTGGGAGGGAAGTATGGAAGGATCGTGGGGATCGGAGTCGTAGCTGTTCTCCGCCAATGGGTTCGTATCCGCCAGTACCGAGGCTGGGGCGATAGGGTCATCGATCGTGCTCTCTCTTCGACGGTCGAGGCTGCTGAATGTGGTACTACTCGAAGGTATTGCCGAAGTAGCCTGGGACATCAGGAGTACAAGCATAGGTCTTATGTACTTTCCTTCGCTCTGGGTGTAGTATTTGGCCACGGTGTCGAGCATCGGGTGTCCACTGCCTAAGAGCTGCCGTATATTGCCCGTCATGAACTTCATCTCCTTCGCCACTCCTCGTAATGGATCGATTCCCATGGGTCCTGGCGGTGGTTTGAGTCCACCATTCGTGAAGATCTGCTTTGCTGCCGAGACGGCTGTGGCGACAGCGGATTGTTGGGGTATGTGGGAGGCATGGAGTCGCCGCGGTGTACTCGTACTGAGTGCACGGTGGTGTAGGGGTTGGAGACAAGCCGGGCAGCGGTAAGTTGGCCGGATGGGTATTGAAGTTGTTGTCCTAGAAAGCGCCATTCGCGCCAATGGCTTCGACATGGAATTTGTTGAATGAAGGAACAACTCGATTCGCCCGGATTGCTCTTTCCTGAGAACGCTCTTCTCCAATACCAAGTGCTGAAGATCAAGCCTGATTGCCAGTCCACTTGGCGGTGAGATAGATGGGATGTTTGTACCTCGCACTCGCTAGACGAAAGTGAATGTCACTGTCCCGGTTATTTCTCGATGCTGCAGCACGCGGTCACTCCGGAGGACATGACGTGTACACGAGTCAGTCGTATGCAGGTACCACGACTACAAGGTGTTCCTCTTTCGCCATTACCTTGGAGTCTCGTCGAGACCATCATGGTCTTGTTGACGGTCACGGCGAAGGCGAAAGAAGCATTCGATGAGTACGTGAAGCTTCAGGTGCATGCAGATCAGGATGAAGATGGGAAGGCACGACTTGATAGACTCCAGATCGTCGACGTAGGCAGCTCGATTGAGCACAGCGATTTGATAGAAGTATCAAAGTATCTCGTCGGGCAGCAGCATGACGCTGGTGGAACAATTGTAAGAGCATGGCGGCTCGATGAGTTGTTGAAGGGCGCGTCTGTGTATCGACCGCCACCGCCTCCAAAGCCTGAGCCCGTGAGTTGTCTGCCCTCGAAGTTCGTTCACATACATTTCGCTAACCTCGACATACAGACACCAGGGTACACAGCTCTCATGCGACGTCTGCGACTCGAGGAGGAACAGCGCCAGTATGATCGCATGCTGAATCCACCACCAAACAAGGAAACCTTCACCCAACGCTATCCGAACGCTTTCGATCCCAACACATCTCACGGCTCCACTGGCGTCTCGAACTACGTAGACGATACCACTTACCAAGATGTCGAGCGGCAGATGGCTTTGATTCTGAACGTGCTCGTATCGATCATCTGCTGTGCTGTGGCTATCTGGATCGCAGCCAGACACTGGAGTGTGCCATCACGCCTCGGGCTGAGCATGGGCGGGAGTCTCACGGTGGCTGTTGCTGAAGTCGCTATCTACTTCGGGTATATTCGACGCGTTAGTGAGGCAAAGACTAAGGAGGGCAAAGTGGTCGAGACGAAGGAGGTGGAGGAGACGTGGGTGATTGAGAAGTCGAAGAAAGCGAACAAGCCTCTTGGCGATGGCCTAAGGTTCAGGAAAGGAAAGCATAGGTGAACGTCTTGTTGCGGACTACTTGACTGAGCCACCGATTCACCACCCCGTGGGTACCTCCAGACACTAAAATGGCGCCTTCGAAAGACTTCCACCATCCTTACCAGCCTTACGAAATTCAGCAGCAGTTTATGCAAGCAGTATATGACTGCATCGAGGACGGCAAGGTTGGGATCTTCGAGTCACCGACTGGCACCGGCAAGTCGCTCAGCCTGATCTGCGGAGCACTGACTTGGCTGCGCGAGCACAAACGCAAGACGTTCGATGAGGCATTGCAGAGTATTCAAATCGACGATGACGAGCCGGAGTGGATGCTGGAACACGCTCGATCTTCAAAGCGGAGAGAAGCGTTGCAGATGCGAGCTGACCTCGAGGAGCGTCTAGCTGGTGTGAGGGTGAAAGAAAGGAGGACTAGAGAGCATGCTGCTAATAGTACGCAAACGCCAAAGCGGAGGAAGCAAGGTGATGAAACGATCGAGTCGGATCACGAATCTGTCGAGCGATTTGCACTGGATGATTATGAAAGTGACCAAGATGGAAAAGGTGGCGAAAGGTCGATTTATTCGGCAGCAACGACGGACGTCCTCAAGAAGCTGGGATTGCTTGCTACGGAGGATGGCCGAGCAAGACCTGCCGAGATGGACGAAGAGCTCAAGATCTTCTTCTGCTCAAGGACGCACTCGCAGCTAAGCCAATTCGTTGGCGAACTGCAGCGCGTTCGCCTACCACCAGGACTGCCTGCTGACGATCCTGGCGCTCACGAAGGTCGCACCGCTCACGAAGAGGTCAAGCAGATTAGCCTAGGGTCTCGCAAGAACCTCTGCATCAATCCGAAGGTGATTAAGCTGGAATCACAAACAGCAATCAACGAGCGATGCATGGAACTGCAGCAATCGAAGACACCATTGGACAAGAAGTGCTCCTTCCTGCCAAACAAGGACAATCAAGACCTGGTCCTAGACTTTCGAGATCATGCGTTAGCGTCCGTACATGATATCGAAGATCTTGCAGGCGTCGGCAAAAGGCTCGGTGTCTGCCCGTACTATGCCTCGCGTTCTGCTGTTGACCCAGCCGAAATTGTCACACTGCCATACCCTCTGATGCTTCAGAAGTCCGCGCGAGAAGCGCTCGGCATCTCGTTGCGCGGCCACGTTGTGATCGTCGACGAGGCGCACAATTTGATGGACGCTGTGGAAAGCACGTACTCGGCGCAGATTACCGAAGCGCAACTGCGGTTTGGCAGAGAGGCGCTAATGATTTACTTGCAGAAGTTCAGGAACAAGCTCAAGGGAGGCAACCGTGTGTATGTTGCCCAGCTAGTCAGAGTGATCGACTCGCTTCTACTGGCCATTACTCAAGTGCAGGCTGTGTCAGGCGAAGGCGGCGTTCTGGGTGCGAGTGCTTTGCTAGCGGGTAAAGCTGTCGACCAGATCAACATGTCAAAGCTCGCAAAGTACATCTCAGAAAGTCGCATTGCACGAAAGGTCGAGGGCTACGCTGCGCATCTCAAGCAAGCGGATGTGGTGAATGGTGGTGTAGAGAAGGCCAGTGGGGTGTCGGATACGCCAACTTTGACACATGTCCAGAATTTCCTCACAACACTGGCGAACCCCTCGAAAGAAGGCCGCTTCTTCTGGACTCGGGACGAGTCCGACAAGTCCATCACGCTCCGCTACCTGCTGCTGAACCCTTCTGAGCACTTCCGCGACATCGTCGCCGAAGCACGCGCCGTGATCTTGGCAGGTGGCACCATGTCACCCATGGAAGACTACACCGCTCAGCTGTTCCCCTACCTAACCTCGGCCTCGATTTCAACCCTCTCTTGCGGCCACATCATCCCAGCGTCTCAGCTCTTCGTCCGCTCGATTACTTCAGACGCGTCTGGCCTGCTGAATTTCACCTTCAAGACCCGCTCCGACGCCTCTCTAATTCGCCGTCTCGGGGCCTTGCTCCTCGCCCTTCTGCCCAAGATCACCGGCGGCACCGTGATCTTCTTCACAAGCTACGCCTACCTCTCCCAGATTCAGTCCCAGTGGTCCTCAGACTCCACTCTCACCAAGCTAGCCGCACTGAACAGACCGTTTTTCTTCGACGCTCGCTCCACCCCGGCCGAATCAACATTCGCCTCCTACTCCGCCGCCATCCACTCAAACCCATCCCGCGGCGCAGTACTCTTCTCCGTTCTGGGTGGCAAGCTGAGTGAAGGCATAAACTTCTCCGGCGCCCTGGGCCGCTGCGTCATAGTCGTCGGGTTGCCGTTCCCTAACCTCGAAACGCCAGAATGGAAAGCGAAAGCTGAGTTTCTGGATCGGCAGCCGGGTGCTAAGCCTGGAGCGGGGAGGCTGCATGCGGAGAATGTGTGCATGCGGGTTGTGAATCAGGCTGTTGGGAGAGTTGTTAGGCATAAGGGAGATTGGGCGGGGGTTGTGCTGGTTGATGGGAGGTTTGGGCAGGAGAGGATTTTGGAGAAGTTGCCGGGATGGATAAGGCGAAGTTTGCCTGAGGGAGGAGGGAGTGGAAAGGTGTTAAGTGTAGCTAAGGGGTTGGGAGAATTCTTTGAGGACAGAGAGAGGCAGTCTTAGCTTCTATTCGATGGTATTACAATCTACAACCCTTAGCTTTTATCTGGGGACTCTGTGCAGTGTCTTCAATTCACTTCCAACTCCAGTCTGCATGATCTCCACGATCCGCTCTCCTTCATCGTTCCATGTGAGACGTGTGCTGATGTCGAGCCCGTCCGCTACAAGTAGTATTTCCTTCCCAGCCTTCAGCGATTGGACTGGTCCTGCGCCGGGAAGCAACGTCATCGCCCGCAAATCTCGAAATGCCAGCATCGGTCGCTCGGTCTCATCCTGCTTCGCACTGGTGATAACCCAATCGCCCTCCCATTTTCCTTCCCAGGCTTTCCATGCTGACTCCGCGTCCTTAGACTGCAAAGAAGAAGGTAGAGCGTACGGCACATACGCCTTCATAGGCGAGTAACCACACAACACCTTCTGATACGGCCAGCCTTTCAGATGGAAGATAGCAGGCACGAGCTTTTCGATTTCTTCGAAGCCGATGACCGAATTCGTGAAGATCGCAATGCCGGTATCGGGCGGTAGAGATTTTGAGCCATGAGATCCCATGAAGTAGGTCCGGTACCCTGGATCGTTGCCTCCTGAGTGCCCGAAGGTAGCGTCCGTGACGAAAAATCCGTGGGCGATGTCGCCTCTTCCGGCGCCTGCGTCCGTGATGGGTGTGAGCAGCTTCTGCGCCGTAGCTTGCTTCAGAAATCCATCATCAGAGATGAGGGAGTGCTGTATGGCTGAGACCGCCTTCAAAAGATCCGCTGGCGTTGTCCAGAGACCCGCTGCTGCTAGTTCGGGGAGCTCGTGGTATGGTGCGCGAGCTTCGACTTCTGCAGTCAAGTGCGCTTTCGCGTAGTTCGTCTCTCCTGCTGGCAGAGGTCCGCAATGTGATCGCGTCATCTGCAATGGGCCCAAGACGAGCTTTTGCATGATCTCTGCAAAGGGCTTCGAGAGCAATTGCTCAAGAAATAGCTGGAGTACCGTCCATCCGCCGCCTGAGTAGGCGAACTGCGCGCCAGGAAAGGAATTGAAGTGGATTTGTGGTGTGTTCGCCGGGGCAGTGCCAGCGAGTATCTGCTCCATGGTGGGCACTTCGCCGGCATATCCCGAGAAGCCACCTTGGGAGAGACCGGACGTGTGCGAGACGATGGTGCCGACTGTCACTGCGGAGAGAAATGCTCTGTTCTTGTCTGACGTGATCAAGTCCAGGATGTGTGCAGGTAGGTGTTCCGAGATGAGGGTGTCGTAGGTCAGACGACCTTGATCGATGAGTTTGGCGACCGCTATGCCAGTGATGGCCTTGCTGATACTGCAGGACTGATAGATCGTTTCGGTGTCCTCACTGCCCTTGGTGATGACATGCGTCTCGACGATGCCTACTGACAGCACTGCGATGGACGCAGAAGGAACACCTGCAGATTGAAGGAGTTTCAGTGGTACAATGGACGGAAGATCTTGGAGTTGAGGCATGTTGATGAATGCAGCAGGCAGAGAGAATGATGGAGGAGGGTACGCAAGAGAGGTGAATGCATGTGTACTTAACCTTGCTGCCTTTCAGCCCGTGTACAGCTACTTAGCTGCGATGGGAATCGCTCACTGTGACTGGGCTCGACGCGCCAGCGGTACAGAGGCCACGTCAAGCTGCTACGCATAGCGTGTCGTATACATGTCATGGTCGACCGGCTCTTATTGGGATCCATGGACGGGATCGGTGACGAAGGATGCGGATACTTGGGATGCGATAGGTCTACTGTTGGACTCCGTGAAAAGCGGCGTTGATCATCGCGAGCCCCGCCAAGCTGTCCGTCCGAGAGCTGAGGTGGACTAACAAGGCAGTAATGCAGGGGGGAAAACGTAGATTTCAGTGCATTGGGCAATTATTGCTAGGTACTCACTACGAGACTGGAGACATGACCGATGAACTTGCGATCAATCAGGTTGAGGTCACGAGATATTGATTCAACTCGCTCTACCTAGTCCAGGCGTGGAGAGAGTGGGATCCTCTCGCAAGCCAGAACACCACCAACACCTTCGCTAATCCCAACCCGATCCCCCAATGCTTTATGCAAGAGCCCACCCGCGTGGCTTTCTCGGTCTTCGCACACTTGTCGACGACACCCCTTCACTGACCCCTCTGCTTACCCCTCCTACCCCTCCCCACATTCCCAGCTCCCCTCCCGAACCCTCCATTACCCATCCCGTTTCCCCATCCCTGCTGCTGCTGCCACGCCTTCGGTCCTGCCGGCGGTGCACCTGCAAATTGTCCAGGACCCTGCTGCTGCATCGGGAAGCCCATGCCTCCTCCATTCATCTGCCCCATGCCAGGCATACCCATATTCATACCAGGCATCATGGGCATACCACCCATCATCATCATGGGATTCTGCATCATCATAGGGTTGTTCATCACCATGGGATTCATCATGGCGGGCATCCCGGGTTGCATGCTGGGCATTGTGCCAGAGGCCATAGCGTTCATTTGCTGGACGAATTCTTGCATGTTCTTAGGTGCTGGGACCACAGGTGTGGCGGCGGTGCTGCCATTAGGTGCAGTAGCTTTGGTCATAGCAGCTGGTCCGGTAGGTTTGCGATCATTCGTGAGCTCTTCTTCCGCAGGTCTCTTATTGCCATTGGCAGAGGTTGGTCTCGAGCCGGTGGGAGAAGGTGATTTTGCAGCGATAGGAGTACCAGCATTCGATGTCTTTCCAGCTTCCTCGGCCTGCTTCTTCAGCTTCTCGGCCTTCATCTCCTCGCTATACTCCTTCACCTTCGTGACCATATCTTCGTCGGGTGTCAAGTCCTCGAGCAAACACTGCTCTCCACACTTCGGACACGTAAAGTCGGAATCGATCAACGCATCCTCAATGCAAGTACGACAGTACGTAGTACCGCAGCAAGGCGTCTTGACAGGGTCATTGAACAGCTTGTTGTCTATCGAACACTCCACGCCACGAGCACGCATGATCTCCTGATCAGCCTCCAGCTCCTTGGACTGGTCTGCAGCGAGTTTGTGCTTCTGCTGGAACTTGTCCCATGATGCCTCATCAGGCTTGGCGATTACCCACTCTCCATTTGCTGTGTACATAGCGCCCGCAGGCAGTTGCGAAACATCTACTTTGCCATCTTCGCCTACTACTTCAGGCTTATCGATCACTTTCAAGAAAGAACGAGGTATACCTGTGGTGCGGCGGAACTTGGGCCGGCCATCGTAGTTCGTGTCTTGGTTGGTGGGACACCCTTGGATCCAGTGACCTTTATCGCCACATCGATGGCAGATGTAGCCAGGTGGCGGAGGCTTGTCGGGAACATCGACCTTCTTGGGGAAGAACGGCCGATTGTTGACACCTTTGCTGTAATTGATGTTAGCGAGTGCTTCTATTCTCATGTGGCGGAAGATTACTTACGCAGCAATCTCAGCCTGATCCACCGCCCATGATGCTTTGTTCTCTGAAAACAGCGCCTGCAGCTTCTCCTCTTCAGTCATGGGCTGACCCGATTGTACGCTAC
>JAVRRP010000994.1:0-12195 GCA_036872775.1 Oleoguttula sp. CCFEE 5521 | reverse complement strand
TATGTATGCTGGCTCAAGCTATGTACTCTCGACGAAATACCTCCAATACTTTTACGAGCCTATGCTAACTCCAGTCGATGAGCTTCCAGCAGGCACTCCAATAACAACCGCCACATCAGTGACCCTTCCTCCATTGAACCCATTCAGATCATACGGACAGCAGCTCGCCGCGCACACAATATCCTTCAACGCCTCGAACTCGATATAGTCGCCAGGCTTACTCGGGGCCAGCGGCTTCAAAGTGTAATTCGGCGTGTTCTGGAAAATATTGAACGGATCCGTCACGTCCAACACTGACTTCATGCCGTAAGGCTTCATCACCTCCGCAATGTTCCCAGCGCAACTCCGATGCCCCTTAACACCAGCTTTCTCATACATCTTCGGAAAACAGCTCATGAACGTCATATCATGCACCTTCACCGTGTCCTCCACAATCCTCAGGATGGGCTCATCATTATTCGTCCACAGCTCCTCCCCCACAGTCGGCGTGGCGCCAGAGAGATGGTACCGCGTGTAAGCCATGGACAGGTATTCCCTCAAGTCTGTGTTCTGGACCCAGGCGGCGAAGTCTACGACTTGGGAGCCGTAGAGGTCGACGACGCGGAAGCGGGTGCCGGCTTTGACCTCGAAGGCGAGGCCGTGTGAGGCGGGGATTATGTGCGTGGTGGGCGTTGTGGGAGTTGTGGGGGTGGAAGGTGGCGAGCTTGAGGTATATTGGGCGTTCGGGAAGGCCATGAAGGGTATGCTTGAGATGCCGAAGCCGTTGCCTGAGTCTCTGCTGCCGGTTGGCCAGACGGGGCGCATGGCTGCTTGAAGTCGTGTTTCCTGTGGTCGTGTGTCCTGTGGTCGTTCGTCCAATGGTCCTGTAATTCCCCAGAAGATGGCTGTGACAATGATTGTGACCCTGCAGTCGCTGTTGTCTTCGTTATGGTACCATCACTAAAGCTGAAGTCGTAGCTCAACCATTCTTGTCAAGACCGAGTATTCTATACTGGCAGACTCCAAGCATGTTCGCGCTCATGTCAACACCAGCCCAAGCTCCATGATCGACAGCGGCGGTCCATGCACCCCAGTGACGTTGGCCCGCTGCAGGTAGTCAGCGACCAAAATACCAACTTCACAATACACTTCGCGTGACAGCCACGTGTGGTCACTCACGCACCACCTGCAACATTAGCCAAGCTGGCTCCTTCACTCTGGAGACGCTTGATACGCTCTCCGATATCCGGGCGCTCAACGAATCATGGCCAGCATAATCGCACATCACTGCTGAGATATCTCTTCCCGAATGTAGCGGCTTCGTCGAGGACACGAATTGACGACTTTCGCTCTGTGTATTTGAAGGGACTGAGGCATAACGCGCAGTCGAGTATCTATCGCTATTTGGTTGCGAGGCAGCGTCGCAAGCAGCAACGAGGCACCAACGCACTTTTGTTGCGGAGAAGGTCGATCCCACGCTCGTTACGCTCGGCGAAAGATGAGCAGGGCGCTCGACCGACGGCAAAGATGGCATACACGAACGCCGATCTGTCAGGTCTGCGAGCGGAGGGCAGGGAGCCAAGCTCGAGGAGGAAGAAGCTAACAGGATATCTCAAGGCGGCGAACGAGATACGGCAGAGCTATATGCAGGGTGGACAAGGCGATGCTAGGGAGGCTGGCAACCAGGAGCATGATAGCGCTTTCCCAGATGCTGCAGTAGTCAGAAATGCGAGCTCGGAGATGATACTCTTCCCTAGCTACGCTCGCAGACACTACAAAAGTAAGGTGAGCTTGCACGATCAGAGTGCAGTCTGCTGCGTGGTCTGGAATGCTGACGAGATACTAGGCTGTAGCGGCGACTGGACCTGATGGCAACGATGCCGATTACTGGCGTCAAACATGGGATCAGAACGAGAACGATAAAGCGATTGTGGACGTCGATGTTAGAGGCTGGATCTACGCACCGCAACGAGGGCCTACAACTCGAAGACAGCGACTGTTCATTGGTCTCGCAAGACAAATGTGCGGTCTGCCTGCTCCTCCCGCAGCCTCTGCAGACGGCAGTAAAGTCTCGAGCAGAGCCTCCAGTCCCGATGGCAACTCGCGCATGGAAGAAGATCTGATCAACATGGAGGCAGAGAAGATCCTGCAGCGTGGCAAAGCTGAGGCGGCACGGGCGGAGCGAGGGTCGTACAGCGAGAATCCGAACCGACAGTCATACGCTTCTAGTACGCATAGTAGGGACACTTCGCCAGAGCGCGGGCGGCAGGCTTCAATTGGCATGCGCTTGAATCATCCACGGACGACGTCAACTATTGACAACATCCAAATCGCACCGATAGGAAAGCGGTCTAGCTGGCCACCTATTGGAAGAATGTCCGCAGCAGAGCTGGCTCAGGCAAATGCACATCTCCTGGCTCGGTTGCGGCCGTTCATGTCCAATCCGCTCGAAGAGACCGCCGTCACTGCGTTCTTCTACAACGAGACCGATGCTCGACAGCGCACGATATATACTGACAGCTCGGGTCATTTCACGTGCAGAGCACCGCTCGAGTTCGTACCTACACACGTGCGAGTCTTCGCCGGCGAGGGCCTGTCAATCACAGAGGAGGTCATGGTGACACCCGAGCGAGGCGTTAGTCTGATCAGCGACATCGATGACACGATCAAGCATTCCGGTATCAGCGCTGGGGCACGGGAGATCTTTCGCAACGCGTTCATAAGAGACCTCGGCGATATGACGATTGAGGGTGTGCGAGAATGGTACACAACCCTGCACGACATGGGCGTCAAGATGCATTATGTGTCGAACTCGCCGTGGCAGATGTACCCGGTGCTCACGACATACTTCAAGAGCGCTGATCTGCCGAGAGGGTCGTTCCACTTGAAGCAGTACAGTTGCTATTTGCAAGGAATCTTCGAGCCTGTCGCTGAGCGGAAGAAGGCAACGCTGGACAAGCTTATGCGGGACTTTCCAGATCGCAAGTTCATCCTCGTTGGTGATAGTGGGGAGGCAGATCTAGAAGTCTACACCGATGTAGTGATCGATAACCCGGGCCGCATCATTGGCGTGTTCATTCGCGATGTCACGACCACCACGAAGACTGGCTACTTCGATCAGTCAGGCAGTGGGGCTGGTGCAGCTGGATCGCGTAGTGGCGGTCATTCGCGGAACCACAGCTCAGATAGTCTGTACATGTCAAAGAGACTGTCTCGGCCTAGCGATACACGAGATGATGATCCAGAACTACAAGCGGCGATAGCAGCGTCGCTTGCCGAGATGGAGGCAGAGTCGCGGCAGGATAGACGGAACATCAACCCCGACAATCCATCGAACGATCGCTTTGCAGGCAACGGAAGCCATCGGCCATCGAATGGAGCACGAGCAGCCACTACAACGGGGACCTTCAGGAAGCCTAGAGATGCTGCCCAGGAAGAAGATCTCATTGACTTCAGCGACGCAGTAACACCGACAGAGTCGAAGCTACACGCTACAATCTCACAGGGTTCAATCGCCGCCCGTCGAGGTAGCACGTTTGCCGACCCACCAAAACCTACACCCTCTCCACCACCAAAACCGTCAACGTTGCGAAGTCCTTCGGCTAACAGCCTCACGACCCCGACGACAGAGACATCCAAGACGCCACCGCCGCGGCCTCGCAAGCCGTCGAGCGCTGTGAAGCCACAGCTTCCTGCCATACAAGCGCTCGCACAACCTGCGCAACCTTCACCCCTCTCGCAAGTCCAACGGCAGGACTCAACAAAGTCTCGCCCCGCTCTCCCAGCGCGACCGAATACCTACCGCGGCATCGCCAAGCAAAAGCTAAATAACGTCTACAACGCCATGCCCTCCATGCCCTCAGCACCGCACTGGCACGCCGAACCGCCCACCTCGAACTCCGCAGAAACGCCTCGAGCACTTTCAACCCATCACCCCATCGAGCCCTGGAAATCGACGCCTCCACCTCCGCCGCCACGCAGAGTAGGCAGCACGCAGTCGTTCGCTAGTATACGGAACAAGCAGTCGAATCGGTTGTCGAGCGGGGGTATGAGCGATGACGGATTACCTGGTAGTCCGGCTGATGGGCTGGGTAAGAAGGAGTTCTTGTGGAATCAACGCTGGGCCAGGGCGAAGGGGATAATGGACAGGAATGGCGTGACGTTGAGGACTTGGCGCGTGGGGAGCGATGTGGCGCATATTTGCGTGAAGCTTGTGGAGGAGGAGTTGAGGGTTGTGGAGAGGGAGGGGACGGAGATGAAAGGGAAGGGGACGGAGAAAGGGTAGGAAGTAAGGGGTATGTACATGACGTTCCCTCATGCTCACGCATGTTCTTTTTGTCTGCATAGCGGAGGTAAGTGAAGCTTCCCTATACCCTCGATCGCCTGTGTATCATCAAGGCCTGGGGTCAATCGGACTGTCTTTCTCGCGAAGACAGCACGAGCTCTCGAGCTGCGCCCGACATCAGGCTAATTACAGCCGACTGGAGTTGGTATCAAAGACGAATGCCTTCTCTGCTACAGAACGCGGATCGGCTTTTGAAACAACGTGAGTGAGAGCGTGGACGACTAGGCTCTATACTTCACTCAATCAGTCAGTCGATGGCTTGCCTTCTGCTCGCCTGTCACTAGCAGAGAGCAAGTACTACCGCCTGTCCCTCGATACGCTCAATTAGCAGGCGAGTCCTGTTCGCCACACAAGTCAATCGCCCGTCACGGATTCCATCTACGTTGCTCTGCCAATCTCCCAAGTGTAGTCGGTTTGTTCTCCAACTTCGCTAGAGAACGGTTCCGCCTCGACCACATCTCCCTACCATGTCACCCTTGATGGATATCACAACGCCGCCCGCAAAGTATTCCGAAGGTGCCCTAATCCCCGTGATCGACCAACATGGCGACAACCCCATCACCATCCGCCTCACCGACCGCGAACGTGACACAGGCCTCACAGACCCCGCAACTCTCCAACAACTCCTCTATGCCTACCACCGCGACGGCTTCGTAGTCCTCGAGAACGCTATCCCAGATGCTCTAACCGACAAGCTCTACGATCGTATCGTAGCCGACACGGGTATCTACATTGGCAAAGCCTTCCAGCAATGGAACCAAGGCGAAGCGACGAAGAATGTCTCTGTGGTCCCGCCGCTGAGCAAGGATTGGCTGATGCGGGACTTCTATGCGAATGTGCACATGATACGTATGATCGAATATCTCCTCGGCCCGCAACCAGAACTGCGATTCCTGAATTCGAACGTGGCGTTACCGGGCTCCACGGGTCGGCAGGCGGTGCACAGCGACGTCAACCACGCCTTCCCGCCCATCCCCTTCGGTATCGTCGTGAACACCTACCTGCAGGACTCCGGACCCGAGAACGGCGTTACGGAAATCTGGTGCGGTAGCCACGATGCGTATGCACGGGATGAGCAGCAGGTGCAGAAGGAGAGTGGGTGGATCCGGAAGGATTTTATTCAGGCGCAGGCGAACGTGCGCGCACCGGTGCAACCGAGGGTGAGGAAGGGGAGTATGCTGTTTAGGGATTTGAGGCTGTGGCATGCGGGGATGCCGAATCGGGGGGAGAAGGCGAGGGTGATGTTGGCGATTGATTATTTTGCTGCTTGGTATAAGGTATGTCGTGCAATCATTTCGCCATGTGTGGTCGGTGCTGATTCCGTTGGTAGTGTCCGATGCGGTTGAAGCTGCCGTTGTCAGCCAAGTCCGAGGTCGAGAGTTGGGGTATTTCGACTATCGGTATCGAGTGGGTGGACGGCGAGATCGATCATCTGGACCAGCCGTTCTTCCTCAACATGACCCAGGATCCTGAAATGTATATCAAGCAGACTCCCAAGGGCGTGGAAGACTGGCGAGCGCGCGCGACTGGGAAGTATGAGTTCGACAAAGGCGTGCCGTCGGATCAAAATTGGTGGACCGCGGAGTAGATGTTGTACCATGATACGAGAACAACTCACATCTCCAAACTTATACAGATGACTTGCTCGGCCGTCTGTAATCCGTGAAGCTCACGTAGTCCTTGTCCGGCCCCTTCACCTTGTGCTCAACCTGGAAACTCTGCAAAGCGATGCCCTTGATGGGCACTCGATACTCCGTCCAGTACATATCCTTCACGCAGAGATGATCAGCCTTCGCGACATGGTGCCCAGTCTCTTCCGCTTCAGCCGGCGAAGCAAACGTGAGGTCATGAAACAGATAGTCCACTTCCAGATCACTTGCGGGCTTCACGAACCAGACGCTTAGCCTGTCTTGGGCTTCAGAGTACCGATAGACGTAACGTCGTGAGGCCGTCATCGTCGCGCCGGTGGCCAGGGTGAACGTGCCGGTCTCGGTGTACAGATACTCAAGATCGAAACTTGAGTCTGTGGGAGCGCGGAAGTGGAAGCTGGCCTTACCAGTCAGGACACCTGAGGGATAGGTACTATTGTGGCTTGTGATGCGGCGATGAACGTCCCAATTACCCTGCAAAGCGCGGAAGGCGGCTCGAGCAGTGTACTTGCCAGCATTCGCACAGGCTTGCCAGGTGTCGTACAAGTCGCGCATGGTAAGATCGGCTTCACCCCGACCGTCCCTCGAAGTCAGATAGCGTGCCGGCGAGACTGTACCAGTGCGTTCCTGGAAGTCACCGTTATTCCGCTGCAGCTCTAGCACGGAAGCGATTTCTTCCATGTACCCGGCATAATCACCAAACCAGTACTGCGGCACATCGAGCGCACGCTCTTGCATCGCTTTGCGGAGATCGAGCATCACTGCCGCCTCTTCGTATGGCTTGTTAGGGAGTTCCTGCGCATTCAGCCAGTGCTGAGCTACGAGCCTGGCCTGCATCTCCATGACACCCCAGTAAGGACCTTCATAAAAGCCGATGAATGCCAGATTCGGCACAGCTTTGCTCATAGTCTGCCATTGCTCAAGTATGAGTGGTAGTCGCATGCTCTTCTCATCAGAATGCAATGCTTTTCTGACCTGCGGATGCAGCATGTCGAGTGCAGACGAGGGATTATAGCCAGTGGCATAGACTACAGCGCCGACATTGTCAATCCCTGTCGATGTATCTCCACAGGACAACATGGCCGTGACTCGTTCGTGTCTCTCCGATATCGAAGCAACACGTCCGGCGCGTACTTCGACCAACCCAGAGCGGACGAACTCCGCGTAAGTCTCGGCGAGAGCGACCTGCACAGTGCCTCGTTCTACGCCTTCTGGTGCTACCAGTGCATCACTTCCGAGATCTGATTGGTCACTACCAATCGTCTTCCTCAGCACGCCATGCAGCATTTCCTTCACAGTCTCAGGTACTCTCCCAGCATTGCCAGTGATGGGTCCAGGGAGCCGTCTAGAAAGATCATAGAAGTTGAAGTCAAGCGGCATGAACACTGTAGATGTCTCGTTGGCAGGGGTGAAGGGCGGAAGGGCATATATCGGCCGTGGCGTGACATGAATGACTCTACAGCCTTCGAAAGCCTTCTGTTGCGTCGTGTCAGGCGACCATTGAGCGTTAGACAAATGTGATGCGATCGTGGCCGCAGCCTCGCCAGCCGAATTACCTCCCCCGATCAGTAGGATCTTCTTGCCTGCCATGTTCGACGACGAAAGTGGCAGCAGATCCGGCAGACCTCTGTACTGTGAGCTGTGTAGCATTCTCACCGACTCGACTTTTTGCTGTACGTCCACAGAATGCTGCAAAGGCCGTGGCTTCGCAAAGAAGCCTGTAGCGACAACCAGGTGGTCAAAATCATTACGCTCCTCTCGTCCATCCGCGTCAACAGCCGTGATGCGCCAAAACTCCTTACTCCCTCTGGCTAGTTGCTTGCACTTCTCCGCCTTACTGACCCGCCTACTATACTGGATAATGCCCTCGGGTAGGTAGCGGCACCGATACTCCTCGAGATACCTGCCCACCTGCCACGCTTTGGGGAACATTGGCAACGAAGTCTTCACATCGCCACCAAGATCGACAGAGCTCCATGCCAAGTCGGAGAAGCCTACAGAGAATCTCGACAAGTTCGTTGGCGTTCGAGGGTGCAGATAGCCGCCTGTAGAATTCTCGTCTAGCGCCCAAATACCGCCCAGACGATGTGACTTCTCGTAGACGGCCACTCGACATCGGCCAGTCTGCAGAAAAGTCTTGGCCGCGACGAGACCTGCGGGTCCGGCGCCGATGATACAGACGGAGCGCATGTCTGATGAAGAGGGGGCGTCGCCCATGTTGCAGATCCGCAAGTGCGCTCAGCAAGGTACGTCGTGTGCTGTAGGTCAGATGGCTCCTTTCATTCAAGCTTAAGATCGGTTGGGACGACAAGGAGATCAAGTCGCTGCGACACTGGTGCGTAGCAATCGGCTCCCGATTCCAATAAGTTCCTGTGAGCGTGAGGTGAAATGTCATACATGCAGGAAATCTGACTCGATGGGTTCATAGTGAGTACATGTAGAGAAGCAGCAGGCAGAATGGAAACTGTTTGTCAGCTAGAAGATCTCACCACCATCTGGACAATGTCGAAAGCTGACGTGAGATCGCGAAAACGATTCCAGGTCCCTCGAGCCCATCACAATCTACAGCTCCTCCCATCTCGCAGGCCTACGGAGGCATCCCACGGCCGCAGGGGTTCAAAGTGGAAACGATGTTGCTACTTGGGGTTTGACGGGACCTCGGTACCCGGGCGTCCATCGACAACATCGATGCTGTTGTACCTTGTCTGTTATTTACACCAAATCTACGCCCTAGTACCGTAGGAGTCTTGATCGATTCGCATAGCCACCTTGGTGTCTGTCACAATGGCGCTAGCCTTGGACCTCGCCTCCAAGCGCCAACGAAAGCCCTCAGACTACCCCTACCACGAAGAATATCGGACTCGCTGGTACACCCTCAGCACTTCTTACAACCTCCATTTCCCCTGCTAATTTTCAATCAGGGCCGACAATGACCAATTCTCCCATCTCAACAACCCCATCTACGGCATCCTAACCGACAGCATAATAAACTCCTACCTCATCACCCAACCGCCCCACCCTTACTCGCCCCAGCGCTCCCCTTACGTGGGCTTGGTGGCAAACACCTACTGTGATTACTTCGGCAGCTGCCAGTACCCTGGTGTTCTGGATGTGGGATTACGGTTCGTGAAAGTAGGGAGGGGGAGCGTGATGTGGGAAGTTGCGTTTTGGCAGGACGGCGGGGATGTTAAGGTGGTGGGGGGGTGAGTTCACTGCTTGTGTTCGCTGACGAAGTCTGGTGCTGATGCTGTGGGTACACTAGGTTCGTGCAGATCTGGGTGAATCGGAGTACGAATAAAGTCGAAGGCGAGGGTGTGCCGAAGAGTATTCGGGACGGCATCGCACCGCTACTGAGAGGCAGCGAGCAAGACCCCAGCACGCCGAGTAGCAGGAAGGCCGACGACGATACGCCACTGAACAAGACAGCAAAGCTGTAAACCCCCATGATTCATCTTCCTTCAAGCCGCAGCTTCCACTACCGGAGATGCCTCAACACCCTTCACAGCCAAATCCTCTTTCTTAACCCTCCCCAGCCCCTCCCGCCCATAATAATCCATGCGATACCTCCCCTCCTTCTCCCACCCGTCCCTTTGTCCCAGCACAACCAGCGCTTCATAAGGCGTCAGCAGCGGCCTCGCAAAAGCATATCCCCAGTCTATGCTCAGCCTCGGACAAGCGACCTGCACCCAACACTCCACGTCTGGCATTGTTGCTAGCTTGCCAGGGAAGATTTCACTGAGCAGGAGGTTGACGTACGGGATCCCGCGGTCCCGGAGATGGTTTTGGACTAAAGTGAGGGTATGAGGGTTTCCTTGCCGGCCTAAAGAGCCGAGGATCAGGCCCCATTTCTTCGCTGTCCGCGCGCCGGTGAGAGCTTTGCTGCGGTCGGCGAGGAGGGTGTCGTGGTCGTAGACCTCGTGCGTGAGCCGCTGGGAGTAGGGATCGTATCTGTAAGCCGGAATTTTGGGGTTGTGGATCATCGCGCTCTCTAAATGAAATCTTCCGTCGCCGAGATAGAGAATGCAGTCGACATTCTCTTCTTTCGTCAAATGTGGCGATGTGCAGCCGAGAATCTCACCCTTCGAAAGCGGTGCGATCTGCGGGATGAGGATCTTGTAGCCCGCTGCTCGAAGCTGCGGTGCGGTACCGTGGAGGGTGGCGTTGAATTGGATGGTCCCGACCATCGCTATCGTGCTGCCGGGCTTGAAGTTGCGCTCGATCGTGGCTAGTAAATGCGGGACGTCTATGCCGATGTCGACGAAGACGTACAACGTCTGGATCTGTGTCGTTGTCACGGGGATCAGACAGCTATGCGCGTAGTGGATAAGCATGTCGCAGCCTAGGGCGCGAGCGGTGTAGTCGTCTATGCAGCAGGCGCCGTAGGTCACGTCGCCCATTATCAGATATGTGGTATTGGGGCAGAATTGCGTGAGGATGTCTGAGATTGTGGTGGCGAAGAGGAGGAGGCCTTCGGGCATTTGCAATGCTATTTTCTGAGCGCCAGATGTGCGGATGCGGTGGATCGTCTTGTGCAGCTCGAAGTTGTAGTTCTTGGGCAATAGGGCGATGGCCTCGTTGATTGCAGTATCGTACAGAATGGAGTCGGGGACATTGTTCAGGGTGCGAGCGGGGCGACGACGGGGCGCGACTGGGAGGGGAGCGTCAGCGACTTGTTGAAAGATCGCTGGGGTGTGTGGTGGAATGCACCTTGTACTGCGCTGCTATCCTCGACTGCACTGTTGCCTTCGGCTTCTGCCCGCGCCGCAGCTTTGGCATCTGCTGCTCTTCGACCTACGAATCTTCTCTTGGGTGTCTTGACGGCAATATCCTCTTCCTGTACCAAGCCTGTGGAGATGTCTGGTCCAAGATCCGCGATCGCTCTGTCTTCCTCCATGCTTGCTGTTGATGACGAGATCCCAACCTCTCATGCCACCAACCTACCAGGGATATTCACTCAGTCACTATCGCCTTCGCGACCACGTCACAGGAGGTCTTATAGACGTAGCTCAGATGGTAGATTACCACCGCTGCTGCGCCAGAGAGAACCCGCCCAGTATGTCACACCGAACGATGGTTGGACGTGGATATTAGTCTGACGACAGTCTCCGTGAGTCGACTGGCGTAAATGGATCTCTGCTGGCCGCGACTTCCGTAACGATGGCATATCGTATTCCCATGTCAATGCCACGTGAAGATGCATATTCGAGGCGCTCGGTCCAGGCGTCACGGTTTTTGACATGGCGAAGTTGAACCCTGTGGCGTAGTCAAACCTACTGTACTTTACGGAATCACCCAACGGCGATACTGCTCCACGCATACGTATACCATCATAGCCAACAATCGACAACTGAGCATACGAGAACCCCTTAGAGCTGTCGCATTGGCTGATCTCACTGCTTATGCATCTGCACCACGTTGCCGGACGACACTTTGCCAACACGCTGGGGGACCCGCAGCGCGCGTGGTGACATGCCTGCGGAAGGTGGAGAAAGAGCTGGGATGGGTACATGTAGTGTATTTCGGGTAGCGTTGAGACACAACATGCTAACGATACGCGCTTCCTCGGGAGTTGTTAGGACTGTCATGTACACTTCGTGCTACTCGCAGTAATTTGCATATGCAAGATGGATGTTTGCTATGTCGGTATGGCCGTCGCTGCGCCGGGTCGAGCATTCGCGTGCTGTACGGCATCAAGTAGACTTTTTTTCTCCGCACTGTACGATGACCATGTCGTCGTGACCGCGTGACGCCTTCAGGAACTGCTCCCACGTATCTTCTGGCAATGCCATGGTGATGCTGCCTTCATCAAGACATATCTCCTAAGCGTAGGCCAAGGCGTGGCGAACAGTGAAAGACATTGCGTGGACGATTGGTGTGGAGCCGCATCTCTCAAGGACGGGTCAGCACAGACCTATGCTGCACCCCTTCTTTGGACAAGACGAGTGAGTAGAGACTTGTGCTACGCGAGGCCCGACGCCCATTCTCACACAGGACACACACGTCTCACCGTCGTCGTCGCTGTCTCTCCCATCACCGCCGCCATTCAACACCTCGCCCTCCTCTCCGCCGCTGTTGCTATTCCTTTCAACAACAGCTCACGTTACCTGCGCCTCACCGCAACGCCCCCGTAACACGCGGCCGGCCGACGCTCTTTCGGGACCTGCATAAGCCTGAATTATTCCTGGCTGACCATAACAACACGACTGTCACTCCGCCTGATTG
>JAVRRP010000993.1:0-12200 GCA_036872775.1 Oleoguttula sp. CCFEE 5521 | reverse complement strand
GACATGGCGCTGGGGAAGCTCCATGCATTGGGTTCAGCGACAATCCTGGAGGGGTCTCACTCCGCATATCAAAGGCCCGACTCGACTGGCATTGATCTTCGCTGCAGTCCTCGGCGGACGTGTAGGCCTTCGTGATACTCTCCATGGTGTCTGTCGTTAGGCCGCGCGTGATGAAGCGGTAGGATATCTGCACCGCCGACGCGCCTCCCAAGGGTTGACGGCGCCGTCGCACACGAAACAACAATGCAGGGGCCCGAGCGCTGAGTCCTCTGCTTTCTTGCCCGATCGGGATCGTAGGTGGGTCTTCGATATGAGGCGGGGAAGGTGCGATTCATGTAAGTGAATGTGATGTAGACAGCAGCATTATATGCCATCAGCTAGGCTTTGGAGATCATTGGAGACTCCTTAGGCGGTAAGCTCACGATGCCAGACTAGGACATACCATTCAATTCTCAGCATGGCAACTCTCACGACCAGCTTCTCCCCGCAAGCTCGCCTAACCTACGTCGGCCTTTACTCATTGTTCCATCGCCCACGGCGACGTCTCACCACTTCTACTCGCCACCATGACCAGGATAATTATCGCCGCAGCGACTTCACCTCCCACGGCTTCACCGGCTACTACGACCCCGCCGCTCCCACCGAAGGCCCTCTCCGCGACGCCTCAAACATCGGCGCCCCGCGCATAACCCCCAAACTTCTCGCCGCACATCTAGACCAATTCGTTGTCGGGCAGGAACGTGCGAAACGCACTCTCGCAACAGCAGTCTACAACCACTACCAACGAATCCAGGAACTGCAACGGCGAGATGAGGAAGACGAGGAGCGGGCTGCTCAAGAGGAGAGGCGGAGGCATATGCATCGGCATCCGGTTGAAGGTAGGGAAGTGGAGTTGAAGCGCGGGATTGTGGTGCCTTCGCTGACTAGAGGCGGGGATCAAGATGAGTTCCCTGGACAGCAGGCGACGGCGACGTTTAGTGCTTGGGCGGGGGCGGAGCAGAGGGGTCAGCAATCGCAGCAGCAATATCCAAGGGAGGAAGCGAGATCGCAGCCGCCACCGCCGATATTGGATCACAGCCCCTTGACTATAGAGAAGAGTAATGTCTTGTTACTCGGGCCTTCCGGCGTGGGCAAGACTTTAATGGCTAAGACTCTGGCAAGAGTGCTAGAAGTGCCTTTCAGCATGTCAGATTGCACGCCCTTCACGCAAGCCGGCTACATAGGCGAAGACGCCGAAGTGTGCGTGCAACGGCTCCTAGCCACGGCAAATTACGATGTTGCGAAGGCAGAACGCGGCATCATCTGTCTCGATGAAATCGATAAGATCGCCACAGCCAAAGTGAGCCACGGTAAAGACGTCAGTGGCGAGGGAGTACAGCAAGCTTTGCTGAAGATCATAGAGGGGACGACATTACAGATCCAAGCGAAGCAGGAACGCAACAGCGGTGGACCCGCAAGCAACAGCAGCAAATCAAGCAGTCAAGGCTATGGTCCGACGAACAGCCCCCTCTCCCCCGGCAACATCTCTCAATCGAGCAACTCCTCCACGGCCCCGCAGAAAGGCGAAGTGTACAACGTCAAAACGGATAACATCCTCTTCATCTGCGCCGGCGCGTTCAACGGCCTGCACAAAGTGATCCTTGACCGCGTGAGCAAAGGCTCGATGGGTTTCGGGGCGTCGATCCGCTCCCGTCCTTCCTCTTCCACCTCATCTTACCACGAAACGATCCTGGAAGGCGAAGACGAGCTCTTCGAAACGCATCTTCCTTACTACACTCCGCCTTCTCCCCAATCCGCAGACCCTGCAACAGGTAAGCCAGTAAAACGGACCTTCAATACTCTGGACCTCGTGCAGCCTCAAGATCTGCAGTCTTTCGGCCTCATCCCCGAGCTCGTCGGACGCATCCCGCTTTCCGTCGCGCTGAGCAGCTTGGACACCGCAGCGCTGGTGAAAGTTCTCACGGAGCCGAGGAATTCGCTTTTGAAGCAGTATGAGCAGCTCTTCCACCTCTCATCCATCGAACTGCGCGTCACGACGCCAGCGCTCCACGCCATAGCCTCAAGCGCCTCGAAGATGGGCACAGGTGCCCGTGCCCTGCGCACAGTAATGGAACGTCTCCTCGCTGAGCCGATGTTCGAAGCTCCCGGGAGTGGGATCCGGTACGTCCTCATCACGGAAGCTGTAGCGATGAAGAAAGCTGGCGCGATTTACTTCGGGCGGGGACAGCAGAGTGAGGTGCTCGGGGTTGTGGCAGAGGAAGAGGAAGAGTGGGAGCGACGGCAGGCTAAGGAACGAGGGGAGAGCGAGTGGGAGGGTAGGGCGAGGCATAATAGTGAGGGTGGAGCGGCGAGAACATTTGAGGAGTATAGGGTCAAGGCGAGTGCGGGGGGTTACTGAGTTGAAGAGAACGACAAGTCAGATCTACGAGTACATGATAGAACGATGACACGAGCATGGGTGCTTATAACCTGGGAGACGACGGTGGCACGCGAGCTTTTGAACTTCCGTCATGGCACAATCTATCGCTAACACCCCTGATCCCCGGAAAACGCACTCTTCCAATACCAAACCAACATCCACTTCGAACTGCTCATCCTTGCTCGCGTACCTATAGCCCTTCGTTGCAGGCTACTTGAAAAGTTCCATGACCTCCTGCTTCAATGCCTCTAGCTCTGCCTCCAGCGCTGTTTTGCGAGCGTCATGCTCTTCAACAGCGAGATTGCCCTCTGACTGAATTGCTGCTAGCTGCTGCTGCAAAGTGATGATCTGCTGCTGCACGCGAGTGATTTCGCTGGTGACTCTACTCGCTTCTGTTGTGTAGTGGTCGACGGTCTGACGGCGCGCATTGTCGCATTCTCGAATCTTCTGCTGCACAGCTTTGACGGCAGCAGTCATCTCAATAGATACTTGGACTCCGTCGTTAGTCACTTGCGCCTGGTCCCTCGGACCATGCTGCTCGCGGCTGTCGAGCTCGTGCTCACGGCTGTCCAGAGCCTCCTTGCGCTTTCGCAAAGAAGCCTTCGCCTTGTCTTGATCTGCGGTAAAAGCTTTCACAGCGAGATTGTGTCGCGTCATGCCCTGGGCGACGAGATGGCGGTCTCTCTCGAGGTCGGCAAGTGCTTTTACTAGCGCCGCCTCTCGCTGGAGCAAGTTCGCCTCGCTCGATATCTCGTGGCGCGCTGCTGCCACGTCTCCACTCTTGTCAGAGCGCGCGAGCTGAGCTGGAGGCGGGTTGTTATGGGATGACTCCGGACGTGGCCGAACGAGGCCGGCGACTGGGGTAGGAGCGAACACGGTGAGAGGAGTAGACTGATTCTTCGCTGAAGTAGTCAAGTCGACGGCCGGCTTGTCGCTTTGGTTGGCACAAATGGGCGTCTGATGGGTAGTCACAACAGGAGCGATCGTACCTGCGGGCAGCACTGTAGCCGTAGGAGTGGCGTCGTGTTGTTTGTAAACAGCGTAATGCACAAGTTCGCCGTTGTCGAACCGTTCTGGAGGCGCCTTATGCACTGGGTAGGGATTCAGATCGTTGAAGAGCAGCCATGGAGAAATCGCGCTTTGAAGGTCGCGCACATAGAGGAAGTAGTGCCCGTCTTTCCAGATGTTGGCCGCGGCAAGATCGTACACCGTCTGAGAGGAGGTCGAAGTATGCTGCTGTGTTTTCTGCGCTTGACTTGGGAGGTCTTTAAGCTGCATGTACGCCTCGAGATCCATCTCAAGCGGGAGGTCTACGATGTGGCGAGCGTTGAACACGGCACCATATCCGCGCCGTATAGGGAAACAGGTCCACTTTGCAGCCTTCGAGAGCGCTCGGTAGATGTAGAGGCTCTTGGCGTGGTCTTTGTTGCGCTCACATGAGTGACCCTCGAAGTCATCAACCGTCTCAAAATGCCATAGGTCTAGCAGTTGCTGCAGCGTGAACTTAGCGCCTTGCAAGACTGATCTAGGAAAGTCAAGGTAGATGACGTGCGTATGCTCGAAGGACCGTGTCACTGTAGTGCAGCCGTCCTCGCCGCAAGGCACTTCCTTCGCTACTTGATTGAAGAATAGGGGCGCCAGGCCACTGTCGCACCCCTCCTCACGAAATACCGTCCACTGGGTTTCGATATCCATGCCGAGATCGATGAGTGGTCGGCCCGTTTTGTTGTCGTCCTCTTGCTGCGCGTTGTACCGCAGAGTGTAACCTCCAGGTGTTGGTCGTGACTTATCAGATGCAGCTATAGCGTTGTCCAGAATCTCGCCCAGTAATTGAGCAGACTCGTTCGACTTATTCGTCCAGTGACGATTGACTCGTCCGACGAGGTCCAGTATGTCGTCTGTGCTGCTGCGCTGGAGTTGATCCCCGCCTTGATCGAGCTGACCGAAGAGACGCCTCATACCAGCAAAGAGCAGGGCGAGAGTGCTCATGCGTTGAGATCGATAAGCTGTAGTATCCTCCGTGTTCAGCTGGCGGGGGTCCACTCCCGTGGGGAGAAAGTAAGCATCGCTGCGGCCGGTCTGCACGACGTAGCGCATGCGTTGCGGATCCAAGACGAAGGAGCGAAAGTCAGGATTGTTGTGGAGCGTCTGGAAGACGGAGGACAGGAAGCACGTTTGGCCAAGGTTGCGCATATTCCTTCGGTGCGCTGCGACCATCACACCAGTACCAGGCTGTCCACCGCGCGGCTCTCCACCTCCGTGCTCTCCATCTCCGGGCTTCTCGCCGCCTGCCTGTCCGCCTGCCTGTCCGCCTGTGGTCTGACCACCGCTGGTTCCGCCAGCTCCAGTCACTCCACCACTCCGAGCAACTCCGCTGTCGGGAGTTGACTCGCTGAACTCACCTACGACGAGAAGGGCGTTGGTGATATACTTGGCAACCAGGTCTGCAGCTAGCGGCTTAAGATCCCAATCCCAAAAAGGAGGATTCTCTCTCTTCAGCATCTTTCGAAAGTTCTCCGCGATAGCTGCGCGTTGATCGTCACGGTTTCCGACCGCAGAATTGCAGACCCATGGCTCGACGCATAGGTTACAGTCTGCCGCCACGAAGTTTTGCAACGTGATGGTCACGTCCGCTGGGAGACCACAAGTCATACCCTGTGCGTGATCCCCTTTGCCCACCGACATTTTCAATGGCGATTTGATGTACGGCGATACCGGCAGGTTAAGCAGCGGTGGGTGTACCGGACACTGCATCACGAAGAAGATTGCGCAGATCAATCTCGGCAGGTCGTAATCCGTTGTGGAGCGGACATTGCAGAGCCGCTTCAACGTTTGGTAGTGGACGTTGTATTTCGCGTACATGACCTTAGCAGACCAATCCGCTGAAGGGACAGGACCACACTGGTACAGGAATGGCACACCGTTGATGCGACGGAAGGGCCGACCAGTCTGAGCCTCTAGATCCTCGATGAACTTCAGCACTGCAGCAAGCTCCGGCGTCTTCGCAGCTTTGGATGTTGCTAGATGCCATAGATTGTGTTGATCATTCGCATCGGTGTTGCGCCCGCACAGCTCGGGATTAGCTGCGCCGGTCCGGCACTCTTCTCCGAATGCATTCATAAAAGATTCGTCGAATGAGCTGCGTAAGCGCTCGTCGCTCTTCCAAGGAATCTGCGAGCGGATGACATGAAGCATGTCAATTCGTTGGATGTACTCCTCGCGCTCCTCTACTGTGGTCGCTGCATCTAGCCCGTGGAACAGGCGAAGACACAAAGCGGGATATGTGCTGCAGAGGGTGTTGAGATACAACTTCGTCAGAACCATGTTAGGGGCCACGTGTTCACGGAGCTTCCCTTCGTGCCAGACCAGCGGCGAGTTGGCTTCGATGCTACACATCATACGACCAGTTGTGTCTGTGATCGGATCGAGGGCGTATGAGTCTGACCAGCTCCAGGACTTTGCACCGTTCTCATCCCGATTGCCCTCTTTCTCATGATAACTCTGCAACATCTTGTCACGGGCGTCTTTGCGATCACGACGCCTCGCCATTGCTGAAGCAGCTTTATTCGGGTACACAATGTCAAGCTCAGCGGCGAGGAGCGTGCCAATGCGCTTCTTGACCCTCTCGACCTCAGTCTCCGTGAGGCCGGAGGGCGACTGCCCTTCATCGTCTTCCTGAGCTGACGCCGACAGCCCGGCGTGTGGAGAAGTGGGTGCGGAGGCCGAGGACCCACTCGAAGATGCGTCGTCCTCAGTTGGCTCGCGGCATCGCTTGCAGATACGCCATTCTTTGTCATTATGCTGCACAGTGATCAGCATTCTGCAGATGACAACATGGCCGCATTGTCGACAAGTGTGAATCTCAGTCTTAGCCTGCTCGCGAGAACACATGCAATAAGGCTGTAGAGCTTCCACTCCATAGCGTTTATGGAAGTCGGCCGCATTTGCAGCATCAGCCCATGCAATGAATATGTCCTTGCAGTGCATGAAACGACACTTTAGGCACTGCAAGATCCAATGGGCGGCATCGGCGTCGTATACGCCATCGATTGTTGCAAGTGACGGGGCAAGCTCTAGTACATGAGCAGCAGGAGTAATGCGGCCGAGTAGTTCGTTGTACGTGGCAAGCTCACGCTCGTTCTCGACATCAGCGTAGTCACGCCCTTCGCCTTGACGTAAGAGGAGCGCGATGTTGTACTTCGCGCTTTCCACGCCGACAATCCAACGCGCACGTCCCGGACTGATAAGCCTGTGATTTAGGCTTGAGAGCAAATGGAGTGCGAGGTTTACCACCCCGGTCTGGCTTGCTGTAGGGAGCTGTTGCGCTAACATCCACGTTTTCGCCGCCTCTAATCCGGAGAGGGGGTGTCGATCTTGGTGAGGGATCAGATCGATCTGGGCATGTTCGGCCGTTACATCGTGAAGAGGAACAGCAATTGTGGTCTTTGACGGTTCGTACGTAGCTGGATCGTATTGCACAGTCTCGACAAGGATGGCAGGTTTATTGTCGACTACTCCGCAGTCGATCTTATGCGGAATCTTGAGAATGGAGTTGTCTCCAAAGCCGTGCAAGAACGCGCACACAAGGAGCATATGCTTGTATGGCGCAGTGAGCTTTGAGAGGTCAGGCTCCACATGAATCGTAATGGAGCGAAGTCGAGCCAGCAGAACAGCAGTGTCCTCATCGGTGAAACCGAACTGCTCGTATGAGGCAGTAACAACGCACTCGTCAGTATAACGCGGCCGATGTTGCGCAGCTTGGAACGCCTGCTTTGTGTCTAAGCTTTGCGCGCCGACGTTGCCACATAGGTGAAAGTAGTACGTCCCATCAAATTTTGCCACATTCGACGTTGTGATCTTGCGATAACGTCGCTCGAAATTGAGTGTCTGTAACAGTCCACTGGCGTTCGGCCCTTGTTCGTAAAGGACTTGCCTCATCCTGTTGAAGTTCTCTCCGTCTGCGTCGCTAGATATGTGACCGAGTGTGTGGGTTTTGAATGACGCTGTTTGCATTCCGTCGAAGCGGTATCTCGCTCGCACCACTATCGCGTCTGCGAAGTCTTCCATAGCAGCGACAGCAAGGCCAAATCCGCCAGGCTTGCGCATGGTATCTAGCGTCTGTGCCACTTGGATCTTCAAGAGTCTTCTGAAAGATAGTGTACGCTGTACTTCCCGCTTCTCAGCCTTCGTGTGAATCGAACAGTTGAGATCGCCCGTGCAACGCCGACGCGGAACGGTCTCTACAGCGCAGTGCGTGTCGCTGTAGTTGCGCTTATGTGTCGCCGTGTAGGTAGCCAAGAGGATGGAGTACTCAGCGCTACGAGTCAGTTTGCGCTTCTGAGCGTCAGTATGGATAGTGCATTTGATCACCCGGGCGCACACAGTGCCATCCGGCAGTGCTACACCACATTGGGTATCGCAATCGATCTGACCATCTTTCGAAGTACGCGCAGCCTTCGAAGCAGGAGCAGCTTGGCAAAGTGCGAGGAGTTGGTGGAAGTCAGCACCGCGAGCGACTTGTTCTTTCTGCGCATCTGTATGCTCGCTGCATGTGAGGGCCTCGGTACATGCGACGCCGTTAGCATGAATGACCGCGCACTGAGTGTCGGGATCTGCTGCCTCTGCAGAGTCCAGGGCGTGGGAAGCCTTGTAGCTTGCGAGCAATTGTGTGAAGCTGGCGCTGCGCACGACTTGTCCTCTTTCTGAGCTTGAGTGGGTCTGGCAAGTAATAGCACGTTGGCATTGATCGCCATTCAAGAGTGTAACACCACATTGGATATCGAGATCAATCGGATCCGTAGACTTGCGAGCATGGGCGGCTTTGTAGAGTGCCACCAGTTCGGCGAGATCGGCGCTGCGTAGGATCTTCTTCTTCTGCGGTATAGTGTGCTTGCCGCACGTAATAGCACGCCGACAATTGCCACCGTCTGGCAAGGCTGCTGCACATTGTACATCGGGATTGACTGAATCTGCACCTCGAGAGTGGGAGTCTTTCCAAAGCTCCAGAAGCTTGGGCAGGGCAGCGCTGCGGCCGGCTACATTAGCCTTCTCCGGAGTGCTATGTTTCTTGCAGATGAGGAGCGAGGCGCATAGACTGCCGTTCGGGAGTGTCACGGCGCAGTGCCTGTCAAGATCGATGACCACAGGCGTCGACAGACCCGTAGAACCCGGCTGCTGTGGCGCATAGATTTGGTTCACCCGCGTCGCTTGTGCTGCCAGCAGGTCCTCGAACGACTTGGTCCGATCGGAGACTGCCATCTTCTGTTGCAAGGTATGATGAGCGCAGCTAAGTCTGATTGGACACCGTCGGGATGCATCGCCTCGATGTGCTGCAATCACTGCGCACTGGATGTCTGGATCTATGGGAGGAGGTAGCAGCGTCGCGTTGGTCGTCGTCTCAGGCTCTGGGGATACTGAAGACTCGCTCATGATTTCTCATGTCTTGCTGGGTATCAACGCTGAAGAAGAATTGATGTAAGTTTTACCGGGATATGAGATGGTAGATTCGGTGGGTGGAGGCGTGGAACTGGAAGAAGGGATCCGCTCCTTTGTTTGCTTCTTCGTGCACTTCCCGCACCCGCGGCTTCTTTCACTTAACTTCACTACATCGACTGAGACTTCCGAAGCCACACTTACCTCTGCGCCAATCGATGTCCCACAGCGATCGTTCACTACACACGAGTTTCGCAGGCCAGAACAATTGCAAGGCGGACATGTCTAGAGTCAGTATCATATGTCTGGGATCCGAAGATGCGAGAGGCTATACACACTTCCAGCTTCGGGCAGTCATCGGTACCGAACAGGAGATCCTGCCAACGATGACGCTGGTAGCATCAGAGCAGTAAAAGAAAAGGCCTTCTTACATTACATTACCAGATGACATGCTCGGATTCCTTCATTGTCGCGGACCCGTAGGCGCTCGCTCCCGCGCAGCACCGTTCCTCCTTCCCGCCGATCATATCAACGCAGAGTATGCTGGCTCATGGCGTCGCACCTAATGTTCGTACCCGAGACTGCGATGACCATCTGGCTGCCACATTTCCCCAATTGGCACGATCCCACTGGCACAAGTACGTTCGCCGCCATCCTGCATGCAAGCGGCGGCATCCAGACCGGATGAGTGGTGGAATGACCAGGATCACCTGGCGTCTCGTGACATCGCGTATGGACAGCGGAGTCTGGACAGCGGAGTCTGGACAGTGGAGTCTGGGATCTTGGAGATGAGGAATGGTAGAGTCAAGATGTTCGAGGTAGCGTTGCAGGCGTGGCCGACGGGAGGGCTTCGCGTTAGAATTCTGTATGGTGAAGTCAGAAGCCAAGGCTGAGGTGCTCAGATGAGAACATCCGGTCCTACATTTACCCGTCTCTAGGCGACGATGACTGACTGACTGCATTTGTCTACAATGTGTGCACCACGCAAGTTTGGGACTTCTTTCGAGCGCGCATGGCGCCATGTACGCTTGGATGTCTTGTAGCAACCTTCTACCACATTTTGCTAGCACATTCTCAAAATGCTGTTGCAGCTCGGTCCATTGCCAGATGGTCGAAACAGCTGCGTTTGAGGCTCGACAGGACTGCGTTTGCACCTGTGTTCACCCACGTGAATGGTCCATGCTAGAACGCGATGCCGTTTCCCTATGCTAGGTGAGACTAATGCATGCATAGAGTTGGACAAGTCTTTCGCGTTGAGTCCCCTCAATGTGTCATCAAGGCCATTCACATATCAATCGTAGAAGTGAAGCTTGAAGTAAATAGCCTGCAAAAGGCGAAGTCACGCCCGGCGCCACAATCACACGAAGGTTTCCGTTGGCTTCACGACAACTCATGGTCGGCGAGGAGAAATCCGTCGAGATGGAGGATCCATCGGATCATCAGACCAACGGCCACCCTCCTATCTACAGCAGACAGCCTAAGTCAACCTCTCGGCCGAAGAAGACGCCCAAGTCCCGTGGGAAGGTGACATCGGATCTGTTCGCGCCTCTTCCATCAAACCAGACGCCGGAGAGTACGACCTCAGTTCAGCTCATCAGCCAGCAACTCAGCAAATACGCCATCAGTGCAACTCAGGAAGTAACAGACCTCAACTTCACGGGCATCGACCTACCCGTCAGAGCGACCACTCAAGGCGACTCAAATGCGACACAGCCGACTCAAGGTAGTGCGACGGAGTCAGAGTCACCTACTAATGTAAGCGGTAAGGATGGTAACGATACTAGTGCCATGCCCTTCATCCGAGGTGACGACAGCGACGATGAAGATATTCAAGAGTATCCCGCAGAGGCTCGAGCATATCATGCGCGGTATGCTGAGGTAAGCTATATCTCTCCCCCATCGATAGTACTTACCAAGCTGACATCGACGACAGCTTTCCGCAGCTCATGATCAGCGTCGCTACCAGGAATGTCTTGAAGGCTCTAGAGATCTCTTGACTGAATCTCGCCTTCCCACATGGACTCGCATTCAAACACTGCAAATGCTATCCACAATCTCTCGTCCTGCATGCGCTGAGCAATGTCCATTAGCGGCCGCTGCTATCCTAGACGAACTTGACATGAGCGAATTCCAGAACAGGCTCCTACGGGAGGACAACGACAAGATGCTTGCGGATCTCGAAAAGCTGCGGTCCCAAAGGGGCCTCATAGGTCAGAGCCTGGAAGGCGAGCTTGGCGACGATATCGAGCCGGAGGAGTCGTACTTTCAACTCGACCGCGACCTCCAAGATAAACTGGACCGAGAGCTAGAGGAGGAGATCGAGCCCTTCGGTCGGACCATACACCGAGAGACGGGCGATAGGCCGACAACGCCGATGCAGATAGATACGACGGACGATCAGGGGGATGACGATACAGATATGCCCGATGCCGGTGGACCTTACACCTTGTTGTCGCCGGATGCCACGGACGATGAGCTGTGAAGGAGGCTGTTGCGCCAGCGCAATATGACTGTACCCTATAATTGCACTGTGGCAGGACGCTGGCTCGGATTGGCTTACCCCCAGGACGTTTCTGAGGATTTCAAGAAGGTATCGCTCATAAAGCATAGTGCAGCGCGTGTATGTAGAACGACAAACCTTTGATATGACCGCGCAATGAGCATTGGAGTGCCGTGTCTACAGATTTCAACCTGCGTTCTCACCCTGACCTCTACACTTTACAATCTGTCAGCTAATCCATCATAGTTGCGAGAGTTCGTGGCGCTCACCATTGCCTTGAACTTAGCGAGACCTCCTGCATTGCACAGCGCGGTGAGGGATTGCTATGAGTTGAATGCGGGTACCTCAGTCGTGCAATTTTTGATTGTTACTTCGGCACTTTTCATCGATGCGTTAGCTCTGATGGGGCTGGCGAACGGAGAAGAGAGAGAGCCTGAATGTGTCTGCTCAGCGGATGGGATGTTAAGGTCATGCTGGTGACATATATTGACGTAGTAGACGAACATGGACGAGGCCGTCAGCAACGACATGCAGGGTGTTGACGCGTTTGACAGCTATTCGACGCGTGTTTATTGACATACATTTAGCTGGTAGCCCACTCAATCGTGACACCGTCGCTAGTGCAGCAGCCATCCCTTCGACAGCTCCAAAGTAAGCCTCTCTCCAGTACTTCATCTGGTAAGCTGCAAAGCGGCGTATCCTCTTGAGTTCTCACCCCCTCCTCTGACGTCCACCAACGCACCAATCCTTCCCGCCCAATCCCATCCCGCCACAATGCTCTCGCTCCCCCTCCTCCCCCCTCCCGACCTCCCAACCCCAGGGCTCCCCCTCCTCTTCCCCCGCTCAACC